>JABJVR010000851.1:0-20307 GCA_025773905.1 Chitala chitala
CACAAATACATATGCTTCCTAACTTTTAAATATTTAATTCATTGTGGAATAAAATACATTTCAACTGAAATATTCATAAATATTAAGGGGGAATTCAAGAGCAGTCAAATTGTATTTTTAGATAAAAGTAACAGAATGCTAGACCTTGCCTTTCATTTAAGCAGCAACACAAATCCTTTATTTTTGGTATATCATGTAAAAGTCCTTTCAAAGCAAGCCCAAATATGTCTATACCTAACGAATAAGACCTATATGTGCTGTGTCCAAAAATATTTTATGTGAAAATATCAACTTGGCTGCTTCTCCATGCAGCATTCTAATTAAACACTGTTAGCTACTCCACACACACTTAATAGCTGGCAGTGCTCTGACATGTTTCACACATTCTCCCTCTGTGTCAAACAAGGGTCTTTGTGTAGGGAAATATTTAGAACTAATGTACTCACATATATGTACAGTGTAGTAAGTGATAGTAGCATAACAGATATTGACAGAATGATGTAAATGTCAAAAAAGATTTTTTTTGGTGCAGTACGAGTGTGTTGTCATCTATGTGTGTGTGTGTGTGTGGGAATGCGTGTTTGTTTTTACGTGTGTGTGTGCATTTGTGCATATGTATGTGCTTGTGTGTGCGTCTGCTTGTGTGTGTGCGTGTGTGTGTGTGTGTGTGTGTGTGTGTGTGTGTGTAATGGTAATTATGGTGCAGCCCACAGTCCTGGAACACATCAGAGCCACAGCGGAGGTTTGTGGGTCTGTGCTCCCATGGCAGCCTTGTTATTAGAGGTGTTTTTCATTTTCTCTCTCTTAGACCTCCAGAAGTAAAAAGACAAAACAACATCACAGGAAAGAGGTGAACAGGCATTTGTAAGTCAAAATGTGACACTGCTGGCTAGTTAAACAACAATACTTTATGTTTTATGAATGAATGAGGTGCAGAAGTAATGTATATGAGGTTTTGTACTTTTAGGCTAGTACAGAATTCTGAAACTGCAAGAGAAATACACAGAATAAAACACAAAACCCAAAAACCCTTTGTAGCATGTGAGTGAGTGCACTTTGCATTTGAACATGGTCTGACAAGTGAAACGTTAACACTGAGAAACCGGGGGGTGGGGGGTGCCGCTTGTCACCAAAAACCCAAGTTCCAAAGTCACATCTGGCTCAAATTACGGCCTAATTTTGGACGTCTGAGCTCAGGCGACTTAAGGGATTTGAAAGAGGATGACAGGAGCTGCAGCCGCGTATCGGGGCCCCAAGAGTCGGAGTGTGGCAGCACCCTGAGGGGCGACGAACTGCGTGTCTGTTAGGGCTGCGGAGAGGAAAAAAAGGGCTGCTTTTACAAACCAGAAATATCAGTTATTTTCTAAAAATTAGTTTGCAAAACTTTGTTTGGTTTTTTTCTTTCCTTGTCTAAAAGCATTTTGACTGTCAAAACCTATGACGTTATTTGCAGTTACACTTTTAGTTAGCCCGCGTAACAATTTCAGGATAATTAGCTTCATTGGCTGTTATGAAGGTAATGCCATATTATGAAATATTACATGTCCGCAAAGATGCTACCAAGGTTTTGTAAAGCCACCACTGGGCACTTTTTAACAGTTTTTTTTTTCAATTATTGTTTTCACTGTTAAAAGATTCAAAATCCAAGCATAAATAGGTTTTAAATAGGTTTTACCTAATCACCTAAATAGGTTTTAGGTAATTGCTTTACACAGTAACACTTGTAGTAGTTTTATGATGTAGGGCATGCAAACTGCAGGTCACATGGGTTTACATGGGCACAGTGCTCAGAAACAGATGACATTCAGTCATTTACAGATACCACGCAGCGATGAGCTAGCCTGAAACAGGCGACTATGGGCACCTGGGCTCAACGCACGCAAGAGAAGCGACAAGGACGTACGCATAAAACAAAAGCCGTTCATACCGAAAAGCACTTGACATAGCTACAATGTTACTGTACAACATCCGGTTGTTCACCAGTGCACGTGTGTGCATGATGGAATCATGAGCTAGACTATGGAGTTATGCATAATAGAAATTTACTGTCGTTGAGTACACCAATCACGGTCCTGGATTGACCCAGTAATGATACAAAAATGTCAATAATGTTTAATTGACATTAAGGTTCAATAAAAAGCAGAAATTGGCTGAAGCAAAAATCCACACCCGCTGTGGCCCCCCAGGAGCGTGATTGCCCCCCTGGAGTACACATACATGTTACAGTAATAATGGTTCTCTGCATTTAACTAATCCCCCCGGGGAAGGCAGTGGACAGCTACATACAGCATCCGGGGAGCTTGTGTTTGAGTGCCTTGTGCTGGGACACACCTGATGGCTGGGCTGCAATTCCACCCAGGAGACTTTCAACATCCCAACCTGATGGTCTATTGAACCGCCAGGTCACTAACATATACAAAGTCTGTGCTGTGTATATAAGCTTCATCCCCAGTCAAAAATTACCGTTCCACCTCCAGAAAATTACAAGTGTTTCAATTACCCTTAAAAAACTGTTTTTAAGCTTTTTTAAATAAATACATACAGGTACAACATTATATACCGGTATATAATATTATAGCCCTCTAAAATAACATATTACCCTCAATTAGTGTAGTTAAGTCCTGGTTTATACAATTACCATATTAAAGCATTCCTTTAGTACCATGTCCATTCAACAGGAGTCTGTCTGTAGGTAAAACTAAACTGAGATCTGTCATTCATCCACAATGTTCTACTGATGTTAAAGGCCTTTGTTGTTACCTGTTTTGTATTTAGCAGTTTAACCTGTTAAATAGAAGGTTTATCATCACACGTCACACTACAAACAACTGTATAAATGTTTTCCAGAACTGTTAAGTGGTAATTTCTGTATGAAATGGCTCAATGCTTCATCACGTACTCAACAGTCTTTGCTAAACTGACGTGTCTGTTTTGTTTAGTTTTAACTGAAAATCTAATGTTGAAAAAAAAACGAGCAAAAAATGTATCCACAAATATACATATTTATGGATATTGAAGAATAATATTTTTAATGTAGCCATGTAAAAACAGTATATTTTTAAACGCACACTGTTGCCTTCTAGAAGAACAAATGTAGATAATTACTAGAGTGTTCAACATGCTCAGATGCAGATCACTATTTAAGGTAATTATATCCCTTTGAGTCTGGCAAGAAGGCCGCTGTGGTGAGTGAAAAGGCCCCATTCCTTTCCGCAGTCGCACAGCGCGTGCGTTAAAGTCACAGGCACGCAAAGACTGGCCCCACTGCACCGTGTTCCTACAAGACCAAGATAAGAGAAAAAAACAGGCCGGAAAAAGTCAGTAGAAATGACAGTTGCCATTGACGAAGGACTGAAGAGCACCAAACAGACTGCAGCTCAATACAATGTCGTCTGACTCTTGGCGAGACAACTTGATGTTATTACTCAGCTAGCTGAACTGAAAACAATCTATATCCAGCACTGCAAAGGGTGCACAACTCAACACTCAGAGCAGCTAGGACTGACGTAGCACCCACACAAATTCACAAGCCGTCCACTCTGAAACACATTGCACCCAAACAATCAAAAATCAGCAAAAGGATACTATATTTAAATAAATGAATGCAATTTTTTACATGTAAATTTTAGTGTGCATTCATAGCACAGCTTTTACTATGTAAAAACGTTTGCAATTATTTATTATATACTAATTTTTATATATTATTATGTACATAAATTATTTGGATTATTCACCGGTGTGTACATTCCTTTTCCTGAGCCATAAACAGTATGGTGTGCATTTTAATATGCATGCCGCATGTGTCACCATGCATGCAATTAAGTCACGCCACATATGTACAGATCCAATAGCATTATCATTTTAACTTGATTACCTGAGAGCTGATATTTTAAAACGACACACTAATTAGCATATTTCCCACTACTGATTCTTGGGCAATGCTGTCTGTAAATTACACAATTCACTTGTCATGCCTTGAATAACGTGTGTCTTGGTTTTTGGCAAGAACAGCCAGGCAGCTGTGTGAAATAACAAGACATTACTGCTCGCTGCTTTCATTATTAAATATTTATTCCTTAAATAACATATGAATCAACTAATCAATATCTGAGTAATATTTTTTTTGTGAGGAGACCAAGACTGAAGTATACACAGACAAAGGTCATATCACTAAGGTGACTGTATTTTATATGCAGAAAGTGAGACCAGTGTCTGGCTGAAATATACAGTGTACAGTGGGGATAATACCAATAATAAACAGAAAGTGAAAACCAAAAATTGTAAAGTGAGCAGACAAACAGCATAAAAATATTTACACAAGCTCTAACAGGCTTATAATGTTCTATAAAAAACCTTTATAGTCTTAAACCAAACATTCATACGAAGAGAACTTTGTAAAATCTGAAATCCAGGGCACATTGTGTGTGCCCTTAATTTCAGTTAATCTAATAATATTATTTGCATCTCCGTGTTAAAGCTCAACCACATATTTAATTAGACTTGTGTAACTGCAGACTTTGTGACATGATCTCTCTGTGCATGACTGTGACGGTAATTTAGAGACAGGACTTTTTTCAGTAACATCTGTTTTTTCCGTTTCCCCTTAGAACTCAGATATATTAATATTACAAAAAAATATCTATTTTTTAAATCTCTGAAGTAAAAACTGCCCCCCCCCCCCAAAAAAATTCCAATCTAACACACAATTTTAAAACTACCAAATTTTGGTAAGAACAAAATTGTTTCCAAAAACTGAAGAATGGTCAGTCATTTCTATATTACTGAAACAAAGTTGAGACACATCAGTAAAGAGCAGACCTGATGTTTACAATGATAACATGCACTAGAACTTTCAGTCATCGTAACAACAGGCTATGCAACTGACACAGTAACCATGACAACAAAATATCATAGTAGGGTGCACTATTACCGTACCCAAAGTAGTAACATTATGATATAAATATAGTAGTGGCTGCATTGGTTAGCTTCTAAGATGATAAAACCTTTCAGTTCAATTCATCAGAGGAAAGTCCTATTTGATGTCATGTGACTGCATGGGTCTTTGTTCTCTTTAGTTTTCTTATTGAAGTGAGTAAATACTGTGTGTGGTGTTACAGCATGAACACTTGTAGTGTTTGTTCCTGTTCTGCTGCCTCATTTGTGCTGTTTGCATGACATTCCATTACATCAAATCTCCTCCTCGCCTTGCCAACCTGCTCTTGCAGTCATTACCTGCCATTCAACCCTATAATATAAACCTCAACTCACTGGGACTGAATGAAAAAATGCTACAATTGCATTGTAGTAAAATGTTGCTTTTAATAAATTCTGCTAACCGTCTTTGTAAATAAATCTATTATCACCAAAACATTGATTACATATTCAGTAGTATATGCCACATAAAATGTATCTCTGTTTGAAACACATTAATTAATAAAGAATTAGTGAAACATACATTAAAAATGCATTTTTTATGTTGTAATGACTTATGACTACATCAGGCTAGAAAGTTAAATATTTATGTGCAAAATTACCGTACTGTATACTATTACCGTACTGTATACTATTACCGTACTGTATACTGTATACAGACCTCCCTGTTATTGGAAATTGGTTTTAAAGCCAGTAAAATCGGTGTTTCATGTTACTGACGTCTTTATTTGAACCAAGATCAAGCTAAGCTGGAAATCAGTATGACACCTGGAATAAAGAGCAATTAAACGTTGGTAGAAATGAATGACCTCCAGCACAACCCAACTGTGCCACATCAAACACGAAACAGGAAGCCGGTCTGTCAGTCATCACCTCTGCTCTTGATGCTACCTAGAAACCAGCATGGGAAACGGATGTTTATTTTGCTGAAACGTATACTTTGCATTACAGTCATTCTGTCTGCTTTCATTTTAAATGTTCTAGTTTCATGTTTGATGATTGCGGTCCAGACGTGAACAGTGGAGACTGAGGTGTGACAGTTATCCATCTGATCATAAGTGTACTGGCAATCCAGACATTCTGTCAAATGCCAGAGCGGCCAGCTGACCTGGTGTGTGGACGGCCGTCAGACGCTCTTACCTTAAAATACACAACAAGTTTAAAGCACGCATGTGCCCATTATGTTGAACATAAATGGTTTGTAGAGACCCCCCCGCCCCAAACAAAAATATTCAGAAGACATTTGGTTTGTAAATGGTTTGTCCAGCACCCCCTCCCATCTCCCCTGGACTGGGACTTGAAAACTCCAGGGATGTTTTAAAGTCCCAGTCCTTTCCTGCATCTAATTAATCTGCCAAGTCTGCCCCGATGCTAAAGCGCGAGAAAGGACGAACTGAACTGGCTGTGAAGTGCTACACAACAGCTCAACCCAGTGTCAATTTTTCCCCTTTCATGGTTTTAAAATCAATTCTCCAAAAGTACATTTTATAGGTTAAAGACATGCCCCATGTAAGCTACCTTAGCATTGCATCATTGCATTAAGAGGAATTAGCCATTTATGTATAACCATTAATGTTTCAATTACTTTCAGTACAAACACATGGATGGCTTTTCACAATGACTTAAGGAGGCATAAGTCACCTGTATTTCAGAAAAAAAAAGAAACACGTGCAACAAAAAGTGGAAAAGAAATGTTTTACTGTCATTTATGATACATTTTGATTAAATTGCTTGGTTAAATTCAGTTTACTTAGTATTACTGATACAATAATGCTATCAATGTTTTGAGGCAAAACAATGGATAATTCCTAAGGTCTGAAATGTAAATGAAAATGAAATAACGTTAAGAATGTTAATATAAAAATGGAACATTTGAATATGGTGTAAAAAAAAAGCAGCCTCATGCTCAAAGTATGCTGGGAAGGAATTTCATGCTGCTCCTACTTCCTGCTCTGCATTCTAGCTTCTGGGTCTGGAACCAAAACGTCAGCTTCAAGTGAGTGACCAGACCGTTGACTTACCTTCTCTGCCTCTCTAAAGGAAGGACTTCACAGTCTATGAAGTGGTCTGCAAGAGATGTGCTGGACAGTGTACATCTTGGGCTCCTTGGTACTGTGGCAGCGTTGTGCCAGAGCTATGTATGACTCAACTGAACTGGGGATAGAGTATCATTGTACAAAAACCGAAATGAAGGAGTTCTCTGTGGGATGGTGAGACCATGTTAAACTGCACACACGTGGGACTGTCATTGTGTGGCTCTCACGTCTGCACTCCGTTTTATCATTATCGCCCTCGGTGGTCTGTCGATGTAAAGCTGTGTTCTTCAGCATGTGGAAATGGGTGTGTTAAGACGTTGAAAGCTAAGAGCAGACATGAACACATAAGCATCATACTTATCCTTTGTGTCCTTTTACCTTTGTTAGTTTAGAAATGAGATCACTCTGAAGAAAGGAAAATGAAACATGCAAACACTATGAACACAAAATAAAAATACAGAGAAAGGTAAAGTTAGTATAAGTGGTCCACATCACCATGTCTACGCAATTAATTTTGTGTTAAGAAAATAAAGACCCAGTTTGATCAGCTATGTAAAAAGCCCAGCTTCCATAAATTATTTTTAGCACAGCTGCAATTTCTTTCAAAACAGGAATACATTCAATAGAGAATTATACTTTATGGATTCTAACCATTCCAATACAAAAAATAAGTAAAATTACAGAGGACTGTTTTATTTCATGATATGTAACAAGCAAACACTACTGTAAAAAATAATCGAAACAATTATAACTCCAAAACAGAAAAGTAAGCATGTTTCCCATGTTATCCATGTTCTAAGTGTTCAGTTGTTGAGGCACGTCGGTCTGCTCCTCTCACCATGTCCATGCGGGTCATGTACAACACATTCAGTCTAAAAGCATGATCACATCTCCCTCCAACAGGAAGGACTTCCTCAGCACAGCTGAACACATCGACTTACCAGGGGACTTTTAACTTCACAGACGGCTTTATTTGCAGAGAGTGGGATGACCTTGATAGCTGACTCATTCATGAACAACTTCACAAAAGTGAGTTTAAAATAGGAATAATAGAAAGTCTCACCCCAAAGAAATATGCTGACCTTTGCGAACAAGTCAGTGAGTGAGTTTTTATTAATGCTTTGTGGTCCAGCATCAATACTGATGTAAAGACTCAGAACTGGACATCAATGTTGTGAGAGCACAACTGCAACGTTACTGAAATGTTATACTACTCAGACATAAGTGCTCACATACACATCACTGTAGCAATTATAAAGAGACATAAGATTCACTTACGGCATAGGCACACCATGAACGCTTTATGGATGTAAAACGTCTAAACTTAGTTATTTCAAAACGTGAAATGTCTCACTTTATTTCATACCGGAGCTTGCACACAGGAGCAATGTGACCTATACTTACTGTTGGCCTGACTTCAGCCTACTTTCAACTAAATCTCTTTGCCATGCCCTGGGGAATATTTTCATTATGTGACATGGGGGTCATCTCTGCCATAGTACTCTGCTGGAAGTGCCTTTTGTAAGTACATAGGAGATTTATAAAAAAAAAAAAAATCATCCAGGTAAATATAGTGGAGGTTTTTTGTCAGATGAAAATAACAACACATAATACTGAAGAAAAAACCGAGCTGTTGTTATATCCACTTTGTCTGAGGTCAAACCTCAGAAAATGTGTATGCATTTACCAGTATATGCGCTTGTATATTATGAAAATGGATTTTCAGACTCAGTTCTTATGGTTGTGTTTGCCTGACAACCTCATTAAAATTCACATATGGCTGACGGTTTCTCACGCGTACTTTAGCGTCTGAATACATGACTCACACGTATGATTCACATGGTTATAGATATCACAGTATAAACAGGCTCTGTCTGAAATACTTGCAGTTCAAGCATATAGTATCAGACATCCATTCTACCAAAAGAAAGCAAAATATTGACAAGGACAGCGTACATGGCACCATTGTAAATTTACACCTATTGCAATGAATTTATGGGTCATGGACTTACCCAGTTGCTACTCAAAGACAAAGAAATACATATTATATACATGTTAAAGTTAAATCTAATATGCACAACCACACACATAAACACAGACATGCAGAGTGTGTGTATCGCTTGGCAGTGGTGACCTGAAATGCGTACAGTATGTGCGTGAACAAATATTGTATTATATTTGTAAAACATATAGGTCTGATCATCTACAGCAGGTTATATTTGAGCTGTTGTTATATAGGTGTTTAAAATGCAATGGTCATGCGTAAAAGGCAATAGCTTTTCTCCAAGTCAGTACCTACATTTCCTTCTTTGCCCCTTTTTATATTATATTTACATATTATTCAGTTGGCAGACGCCTTTGTCCAAAGCGACTTACAGTGAATAAGAGTACATGTGCACAAACAAAGTCAAACAGCATCAGAAAATCTAACTGACAGTGAGTGCTGTCCTATCATCAAAGTGCACACGATTAAGTCAAGCAATTCTCACACAAGTCATACAAGTAAAGGGAAATGTACAGTCTTGTACGAACAAGAAAAACGTGTACAAACAAACAGCCTTGCAACAATGGAGTAAAAGGAAGCAGAGATGATACAGGTGAAGTTTCAAGTTCTGAGGTGCTCCCTGAAGAGACGTGTCTTCAGTTGCTTTGGAATGTGGCTAGGGACGTTCATATATATATATCTGATATCTAATATATATCGTGTTTAAAATAATTTTCCAATGTACCATATTTTTTCATTCTCAGTTTCTATACAATCATTTTGAAACGTTCTTACGCCACAAAAAAAAAAAAAAAAAAAAAAAACAAATACGTACAAATCGTCAACGCTAAAAAGGGAAAAAAGTACTGTACTCGGAACTAAATCTTCATATGTATTATATTATTCAGTCATGCATCAGACTTAACACATGCTTCAATTTTACAAATCATGGTCATTATGAAATATATATTCTTTTAGTTTAGCAAAACCTTATCTGGAAAAATAAAAACTTGAAGAGTTGGGTACTGGCTCTGTTCACTCATTTGCGTATTGTCACTTGCGGTTTGAAGAACTAAGACAGTTACGGCAGACACATTGCGTGTGTCGGAAGCACGATGATTTTGCAAACAGATACAGGGTTTGCAAAACGTATAGGTGTAGCTGTGCAAATGTGCGCACACGAAGCTCGTAGATGTGGATGTTTTCTCTGAAACACGATTCATTGTGTAAACGACAAAACGTCTACATGTTTTCAGAACTAATGCACTGACTAAAAGACGGTCATCATATAGAGTTTTGCATTGCTTTACAAATGATAATGTTAAGAACATATTGCTCGTTCACAGCTGTAATTTTAACGCTTAAATTAAATACACCCTGCATCTCAGAACAGTAAAATGGCAGCGAGTTAATTAATTACGACTTAAAGAAGAAAAGCCGCAATGCAAACGTACATTAATTTAAAAAATAGTTTAAACAGATGTCCAGTCAAACTTGTATTCCTGCCTGGCCAAGCCCATCTGCTGTGGCTGAGGTCTGAGATCCGAAGCACAATGCTGCCGTATCCTCTAAACACAGAACATGTGAAAGTGTTTTGTTAAAGCGCCCTTTCTTAACTTAAAGTGTAATGACCCAGGGGTGAGTCTACGTTGGGTGAAATAATGAGAGCACAATCAAAGGCTTTTGGCTGAGGTTAGGAAACGGGACAGCGCCATTTGGCGTAATTCCAGTAATTGACTCTTGAACTGCTTTCTTTATTTATTATAGAGTGATTTTCTCAGAGAACTGTCCTTAATTACATGTCCCACGTGGCAAAAGTATATCCTTTCTGGTCTTTGAATGTTAATATCCAGTGTATGGTTTCACCACGTCTGAAGAAACCTTTTTTTGTAACCCATCTTGCGTGCAACTTAAATTCCAACATAAATGATTAAATTCCGAGGCACTTTGTAAACTGCCGTCTCTGTGCTCTAGCCTGTAATCTGTGTACATTTTATGTCCGGAAACAAACCGCTACGGTTTTCTATGCTGTGGAAGATGACAATTTTAAAATAACAAAGAGTCAACAAAACTACTTTGTGGCCGTTAAACATTTCCATTTACCTTATTCTATCCTACTAGCCCATTCTAATAACAGATCGCACTTGTGTGGCTGCTACTTCATAACTGGTTGAAAGCTTCAGTTTACAAGGGAGGCGATAAAGATACGATTGTTTTGCAACATAGTCCATTATTTTTCATTAGAGGCTCGTTGGAAAGCTTCTGATTGGTGTACCTTAAAGGGACTGGTAAGCAAATTGTGGAAAAATGCATGTTTGCCCCACCTGAGACATCTGATGAGAAAGAAGATGGAGAACAGCGTTCCCCGTGGTTTGGTGAATGTTCTCTTACACCAAAACTCACAGACATGGACATCATGGACGTTATACTGCAAACTAACTGTATGGGACCAGAAATGTAAAAATAGGCACTGAGACTCAGAAGAATCAGTTTTAGCCTACGAAGTCACCATAATTCACACTCTCGGCTGGTGGACGTGAGGTCGCATACCGTGTCTTTTCGAAAAATTAATATACTCTTAAATGCAGCAATGAAAATTTCAGCAGCCCTGTAACGAAGCCGAATCTACATTTTATCCGTTACTTTCTCCATTCCTGATATACCGTATTCCTATAAAAATTTTTACGCAGTTGGTCTACAAGTTGCTTCTTAGCCCCCAGTTCAGTTTAGTTGCAGTTTTTATAAATTGCTGCAATTTCTTTCAACTACAGAATTACGATTGATCGTTTTAATAAATTTTATCTTTATGATGTCGATAGCGATAATACAGACAACACGCATTCAGCAGAAGCCCTATTCCGAATTTAGAATTTTTTGTTGCAATATGTAGTATGCAGTCAACTACCCTCAAAGGCACCCTCCCAGCTGGGGGTCCCAGGCATTCATTACCTGCCTTGCCTGTCCTATTGCAGCGCCTCTGCACATGATACGATCTCGTGAATGCTGGATATCCTGGAAGCAGTAACCGTCTTCATCTGCCACACGGTCATTAATATATAAAACCCATCTCTATAATGCTAGGTGTTGTTACTATTTTTAGATACTCCATTTTATGTACGTTGTGTTTGAATGCACCCATCATGACTACGAAACCCCCATCTGTGTCTCCTGCTGCTGGTGAGAAAAAGAAGAGGAAGGCGATTACTCTGGAGGAGAAACTGAAGAGTATCTTGAAGCATGAAGGCAAAATGCCCATAACGGCCATTTATGGCAACTTAGACTTCCTCAATCTACAATCTCGACCATCATAAGAGATAAGAAGCAAATTATTGATGCTGTGGAATCTTTGGCATCAATAAAATCCACTGTCATCTCAAAACAAAGAGCTGGGGCAGTTGATGAGATGGAGAAATAACTTGTTACATGGATGAAAGACCAGATACAGAAGCGTATGCCGCTCAGCCCACTTATGGTCTACACTAAGGTAAGAAGTCTTTTTAAAACGTTTAAACAACGTGCGAATGATCCTACATATAGGCGGCATTTTACAGCAAGTCTTGGGTGGTTTCAATGCTTCAAAAGGTGTCATAATTTTCGTAATACGAAGGTCAGCAGTGAAGCAGCAAGTGCTGAGCAATTATTTAATGTGGATAAAACAAGCTTGTTTTGGGATCATACGCTGGAGCGTACATACATTCGTCAAGAATCCAAGACAATGCCTGGATTCAAGGCATTCAAAGACCGTGTGATGCTGATTTTGGGTGAAAATGTTGCCAGGTTCAAGATGAAGCCTTTCTTAATCTACCATGCTCAGAACCCCAGAGCATTCAAGAATGTAGGCAAGCAAACACTTCCTATCTGGTGGATCAGTGGGTAGGACATCAGGCTGTGAGGCAGAAGCCTCCTGGTTTGAATCCCAGCCCAGCCATTAGGTGAGTCCTTCAGCAAAACACCCAGCGCTAGCTCAGTGTAACATGTATGTGAAATGTTGTAAGTCGCTTTGGATAAAAGTGTCTGCTGAATGAACGAACAACTTTATCAAGAAAGCATGGATGAGGATTGATGTTTGAACTATTTATTCCCAGGACAAGAGATTATTGTAAGCAAAACAATATCTCATTCAAGATTCTTCTGATTTTGGACAATTTTCCAGGACATCCACAGCTCATTGGCGACATGCGTTGGGATGTTAGGGCTGCTTACCTGCCGCTGAACACAACCGTGCAAATTCAACCAATAGACTAAGGTGCGATAGCTACGTTCAAAGCCCACTATTTACACCACACATTTGCGCAGGCTGTTGAAGCGAATGAATCTGGCCAAACGCTTTGAGAGTTTTGGAAGGAATTTAACATTCTCAACGGTGTCTAGAACATCAATGCAGCATGGAAAGAGGTAACACAGCAATGCATGAATGGCATTTGGAAGATTTTGAAGACATGTGAACACATCCAAAGGCTTTAACCAAGATTCTGATTAAGACTAATACCATATTGGTGCGTTGGGAAACAGCTTAAACTGGACATTGATGAAGACATCCATGAGCTTGTTGGCATTCTGCCTTAAGAGCTTTCCAACGAGGAGCTCACTGAACTGGAGGAAGAGAGGAAGAAAGCAGTTGAGGAAGAGACATTTATACCTCAGGTACCAAGAATGTTTACTGCAAAGAAATTGGTCAAAGCGTTTCCTACTATCACTAGAAGCATACAGATGTTTGAAGAGATGGACATCAACTATGAGAGTTTTGCAAGAGCTCAAGGTTCTGAATTCTCTTGCCTGTTATTAAGAAATTTATAATGAAAAGAAGTCACAAACCGTCCAGTCTGAAATTGAAATGTTTCTGAAGAAAACAGTCAATGTCCCAGTGCTTTTAAATAGCTATACTCAAGGCTCTTCAGAAGAGAGAGAAACTGATGACCCTGCCGTAATGGATTTGCCATCATCTTCATCATCCAATAATTAATTTTACCATATTCTTCAGACAATCTTCAGGCCCAGTGTGCTTTCAGGAAATACATGACAGGATTGCCCAGATTTTACTATGTTAAATAATAAATAGTGTTTATTTTTTTTTTCCACTTTCAGTACATTGAGTAAATTACATGAGATACTCAACACTTTATTATAAAATAGGCTTTGTGTTAATGATTTTGCCCAACTGTAGGTTAACGTCAGTGTTCTAAGCATGTTTAAGGTAGGCTACGATATGACGTTTCATAGGTTATGTGTAGTAAATCCATTCCCGCCTTACAATATCTTCATCTTACGATGGGTTTATCAGAAAGTAAGGCCTTCTTAAACCAAGAAAAGTCTGTATTAGCATATTTTGAACCAATAAAATGGAAATTACTTTTATTATGCGGGATGGGTAAAGGAAATAGATGGAGCTGTAGTAATTCCACCCAAAACAAACTGGACCCTGTGATCAAGGGCTCCACTCTGAAGCCCGTGCCATTTCTTGATGATTTTTGTACATTGCCTCTGTGTGTGTGTGTGCGTGTGTGTGTACATGCACCTGTGATGGGTTGGTGCCTCGTCCAGGGTTTCCCCTGCCTTGTGCCCTAGGCTGCCTGGGATGGGCTCCAGGTCACCCTGAGCAGCACAAGTGGTTTGGTAATGGATGGATGGATTTTGGTACTCTACATATAGACTTGGTGGCTTCCTGAGGGTGTGGAGTTTTTCCTTTCCTCTCCTTATGCTGTCTCTGCTGTGGACACTGCTCATTTTTTACACTTATCCAGTAGTGCTGAGATGCCATTACAGGCCAGGGCCAGTAAGTGTGTCCAGCAGCAGGAAATTCAACTGATGTCATGTAAAATTATTTTTCTTGGCTTTTTCCACTCTCTGCCTTGCAGTCCAAAATCTTTATTTAATAATTTGCAAATCTAGCACTACAACAGTGCACAGAGAGACTATTTCTTGAAGCATCCCTTGTTCCCACATACCCCAGCCCCTTGGTGAAACACACCTATGCTGAGTTTCTAATATTACAACTTCTACAGGTATTTTGGGGGAATTGTAGGGTACAGAGGCAACTGCTGTGTGCAACTGTCTATAAAAGCAAGATGTCTACAGAAATCTAACTCTGTTTTTATTCAAGTAGATCAAATCAGATCCATGTACAACTAAAACAATAAATGGAAATCTATTTCACTATAAAATTACAATTGTAAGAGCAAATTACAGAAAAGCACAGAACATTAATTTAGAGTTTAGAGGCAACTGGTTTTTACTGTGTCGATTCCCAATGTTACATTAAAATGGAATGTCTTTCCACTTAGATCACTTGTCTGTACATCTAGTCACGTGTTTAGAAGAGATTTTTTTTTGTTGTGAAAAACAGCCTTGAATGTTTTTAATTAATGTTATGCTAACTCTATAGCTTGCAATAAAAAAAATCATACAGGCAAGAGACTAAACACATGCAAAAAGTACTATCAAATCAGTGTGCATATTCTTGTGCTTAATGCAGTGTGCTCTTTTAAGGGTCTCCAGAATGGAACATTTGGAAGTGAGAGCACGCACATGAAAATTAGAGGTACAGTTATGCTGACAAAACAAATTCATGCAGGCAGAAATCAACACGTTCCATATCATTTAAAATCTCCCCCAACAATTGCTCTGCTGTGCAGGGCCAACAATACCAATATTATAAATACAAATATAGATCTGTAGGCAAGGGTGGTACCATTGTCAATCACAGACCCCCATGTGCCAAAAAGTAAAGGCATTTTGAGAGCCGTGTGAATGTGCCATTGATTGGGGCCGCGTGGAAGGCGTGAGCCTTCACAGTGAATCATTCTTGATTTTGCGGGTGGCGACAGACTGGGTACGCGCATTGATGTGCAAGAGCTTACCAGCACAACACAGTACACTTTGACAATGAAATGTATGACAGCTAAAGCAATGAAAGGAAACTCACTGTTAGCAAGTACTGATGGGAGAGGACAATGCTAGGACCTACATGCTATATAACTTTTTTTGAGATTTATTGTACTTTATTAATCCCAGAGGGAAATTGCTTTTCTGCATTTAACCCCTTCCTTGAGGGGAGCAGTGGGCAGCCAGCCACATGTGGCAACCAGGGAGATAGCGCTGAGTGTCTCAAGGCTCATGGACGCACCTGCTGGTGCTGGGATTTGAACTGAGAGACTTTCATATCCCAGCCTGATGTTCTACCCATTGCGCCACCAGGCTGCTAAATCTGCCTTAGTCTGACCACATAGACAAGCTGTCCCTGAATATTTGGGGGTACATCCAGAAACTGCACACCATGCAGCTCAGTATACTTAAAAAAACTGTGGTCACAACTACTCTGAAACTATGTTAAAAAAAAAGGTCACTTTGGATATGGAACTTTATTTCCACCAGTGTTTTTCCCCCCTACTTTAATACAACTTCAATGTTGTCCCTAGTTCTACACGGTAAATATTCAATACTCCATTTTGCAATTAATACTACGACCTACAGGCTTGATTTTCTTGTGTGAGCCACATCAAACAGTATTACAGGAATTACTCTGGTGTAGGATGTTAGCGTTTGCAGTAGCCTCCCCTCCACCAGGCTTTACCTCTGAGTCATAGCCGTATTGGCAAATGCACTAAGCGTTCCTGAGTTTGTTTGACATGACCGCTACACAATAACGCTCAGCTCGGTACGATTGCTCTGCTGGAGCAAGACGGCATTCTGAATGGAGGAGAGGATGTGTGGTCAGGCGCACGGTGAGCGTTTGTGCAGGCAGGGACCTTGGGTTTCTGTGTCAGGGCAAGGAAGGAAATATTCTTCCCTCAATGCTGTGGGCAACTGTTTTGCGGTCTGCCTTTTCTATTATCCAAAGTTGAGGTCGTAGACACAAGTGTCAGCAGATCCAATGCTTTTTTTTTTAATTCCACTTTGTTTTGTGCCATGGCTAGACAGTATCTAGGGTGTATTTGAACCAGCAAACATAGTTGGTGACCATTAATACTGCATTACATGTGACATTTTAGCATAAAGACGGATAAGAACCAAAGGGGAAAGGATCGTTTAATGGGCTGGCGCTCACACCAACAAGGCCTCCAGGCTGAATATTTTCACATATATTAGGAAAGAAAACATAATTGAAAGATCGTAAACCAGTAGAGCATGAGCTATACCTCCCAAGATACACGCGGGAAAGCATGTCTGGGACAAGTCCGATGGTAAAGTTCCCATCCCTTACAAGCCCCCTGAGCACAGCAGCCTTGCAAACAGCTGCTTTGTACCCACGGCCTTGGAGTACAACAGAACTGAGCTGTATGTAGCCTCAGCTACACTGGGAGGAAAGATCTACTCACTGGGTGCAAAGGCAGAGGCTGAAGCAACAGTCACCTCTTGGAAGTGATAAGAGATGGGAACAGAAAGCACATACTGCGGCCCATATTCGTGTATGCAAGGATCACAAATACACTGTACCTAAACGTTTGCTTTAACATAGGGAAGGTGTAATGACATAAAACAGTGAGTCCGATTCAGTTGCTACAGTTGAAAGGGAAAGGGTTACTTTTTTGGTTTGCTTGATTTTATTTGCAGAACTATGGCAAAGAGATTGTTCTGTGGGGAAACTGGGATTTGGACATACTAACAGATTTTTCTGTGAAGCAATATGAATGCGGTTTCTAGGAGACAGGACGTAATTATTTACAGCATGCTAGTTCATGCGGTCGAAGTCATCTTGCATCATACCATAGAGGAAGAGTGACTGTAGAAGTGCCAAAACGCTTCCTCTCTTCACTTATTCAGCTTGGTTACCCGTAAAATGCCGAAACGTTTAAAGAGTACTGGATTTTAATCGTTAAAAAAGGACTGCTTGAACAAATCCAGAAAAAAAAAAACTTAGATATGATCAATGTTTAAATGTTCGTTAAGGCTGGAGATGTTGGTTTTGGGTGGTCTCATTCTATTGTGTCCTGACTTGTATATTATTTCAAAAAACACTCTTGAGGTCGAAATCAACCATGTAGATCCAAGGATCTATGACCATTCGGCAAGTCTGGAGCAGTTTGTTTTTGGGTACCCACTGTTTCTGGTTTTGATTCACACACAACCTTGTTTTGAATAGGTTTCATTGCATTGTTAGAAAGTGCTGATTTAGATGTTGCTTGTACATATAAACAGTTACAAGCCACAGTACTAATAAAATTAGTACAAATAGAAATGCCTTTCTGGGTTTATGATACATATTCCATAATGACTGGAATTCAGTCAACAATAACATATTTAAAACCTTAGCTGGATTCAAAACCTGACGAAGGATTAGGGCTTCAAACTTAAGCTCAAGCATTAGAGCCTGACACGTAACAGGAAAGATGCAACATTTGGCACAGACTTCGACACCAAATTGATTTAATTAGATACGTAAATTTGACTGCCATGAAGTTCATGAGCACAGCCTGTTGACGGAGTTCTCTCACTGATTGTTGGCAGACTGGTTAAGGCAAAGACAAGAGGCGGCAGTGAGGGAGCTGGAAGGCTGGAGTCCACACACACACGCACGCACACACACACACACACACAAAAGTTCCAGCACCCGTGACATGGCTCTCACTTGTTTTTCACTCATTATGACACTCCTTTGGCTGCCCACCGCTGAGGGACACTTCCTCTTCTTCGTTCTCCCCTGGCTTGTCCAGTATCTATCTGCCAGTAAATTACCATACCCAGTAACAACCCAGCAGAAGGTTCCAGAACAGGGCGTTTTAGGTGTGGCTTGCCCTTCTCCGTCCCAGGAAGGGAGCCGCTAGTGATTAAGCCCTGCAGTGATGAATGCAGCTCTGCAGCTCTCTGGGCGGGAGACTGTGGTGAGCCTGCGGCTCCAGACGTAGGGGTTGCTGGCAGGAAGAGGCTGCTCAGAGCCCTCCAAAAGAGAAGTGGAGCAACAGAGCAACCAGGCCTTTTGACTCACGGTTACCCAACGTGCACTGGGAGGCTGTGCTGTTCCTCTGCTCGGTTTTTGTTGATAGGAAGTAGAGCCTATATTTCACAAACATCTTTATCAATATCTTGATGCAAGGTATAGAGAAGTATTAAAGTAATATTTGCAGCACACTTAAGATCAAACCCACTTCTTAGTTATTTGTGATTCACTGAACAACTGTTCATTCAATTATGGACTTAAAAAAATGTGTGTGTGTGTGTGTACATATATATATATATATATATATGTGTATATGCTGGTGTTTTTCAATTAGCCCTGAGATTTTTTTTGAAGGCCTGTTTGCAAAAATAAAACATTTCTTGGCCTGCATTTTGTAATTTTGTAAAAGCATGTTAGGCGAATAATTCTTTCACTGTTATCTGAACACCTAATATGTCCCTAGAAACAGGAAAGAGATAAATTAACAATATCGGTATCCATGACATCTACCAGCACATTCTTTAAAAACTGACAGCTACCAAGACCTGCGTGAAGATTGCCAAGCCTTAAAAAAAAAAAAAAATTATAAAAAAAATAATAAATCCACACCATGGAGAGATGCTAAAAAAAATTCAACTGAAATGTCTGACCATAATAAGGTGTACAGAACAGTCCATGTAAGATGCTGAACACAGTGAGCACTGTTCTGATTTACACGGTAGTCAAGTGTCAGAAAATCCGCAAATACGCAAAGCAGAACAACATACACAGATTACACAAAGACATCATCTTTATATAATGGCTACATTTTTAATATATGAGGATTTTGACAATGGCCACAACAGTCCTTGTAAGAAAGCACTATTCAGCCTCAGCCCATACAGTAACACAAACACAAAATGAAAAACTGCAGCAATTTTATATATATTTTTTGCATATATCAAAATGCATACATTTACAAGATGCATATAAATTAAAATGAATGTGCAAAAAAAAAAAAAAAAAAAAGTAACCTGTGCTTCTTACTGAGGTATTTAAATTATGCCATTACTAATGTATTGGAAAAGAAAAAGAAAACTGGAGAGAATAAATTAAATAAAGATGGCTGTAATGATGCAGGAAAAAAACCATTTCCATCTCCCCAGAGACAACATACTGGGATCTAAATTTTAAATCCCCTCTGTGTATTGCTTTCACATTTGTTGCCCAAAATATTTTATGGAGTGACGTTGGGAACATTTCTTTTTAAAAATGTATTAGCGTATAAAGTTTTTAAGAATGTGTTTTATTTAGAAGGTTAAACCTTCATTCTACAGCTTCATCGCAACACAAGACCTCACAGTTTTGAAGCCTGCAGATCGTTTTCCATTTCTGATCATATAGCGACCTACAAGACCATCCAATCCTTCTTTTGAGAAGAACTTGTACCAAAATTTACCAAACCTTTTGCCATCTTTTCTAGCACAGCAACTAAAAATATG
>JABJVR010000852.1:0-20306 GCA_025773905.1 Chitala chitala
ATTCTCTTGTTAACATATAAGGCACTTAAAGGCAAGGCACCAGTATATCTGTCAGAGCTGATTAACACACTCCAAATTGCTCCCTTCAATCACAGAATGCAGACCTACTAATTGTTCCACACATACATAAAAGTATTGGTGCTAGAGCTCTTAGTCATAGAGCCCCTAGTTTATGAAATAGTGTGCCTGGATACGTACAGGATGCCGAATCTGTCTCAGTCTTTAAATCCCAACTGAAGACCAACTTTTTTGATTTAGCCTTCCCACATCAGTCTCTGTAGCTCACAGTAATTACTGCTGCTGGCGCATGCTGTACACGCCAATATAACTATAACAATTTGCTATGGGGCTGCTAGAGTTTATATTATTTGCTAACCCCTCTCTAAACTCTCTCCTTGTGCATGTGGTTATCCGGTGCCTGCCTGGGCACTGTCTGAGCGGGATGCCTTCTTAGAGCTGCTGACTCATAATGTACCTCCTTGGATGAAGCTTCACCCAAGGGACACCAAAGGCCAATGAGAATTGCTTCAACACCAGGAGCAAAGGAGAAGTAAATTATATTATTTACATCGTAGTGCAATTTACAGTCAAAATCTCAGAAAGTACCAGTTTATTCTGTAATGTTAGCATGCCCAGGAGGGGCTGGGCAACCAGTCAACCTTGGGCCCCCAGAGGTTTTTTTTCTCCACACTGTGGAGTTTTTGGTTCCTCTCCTCTGCTGTTGTCTGGCTTCATTTTTATTAAATCTTACTGCTTATTCCTTAGTATCTGTAATTTCTTGTGTAAAGTGCATTGAGGCACATTGTTGTAAAAGGCACTATATAAAAATAAATTTAACTGAATTGAACAAACTGAGCTGAATAAAAAGATTAAACAATTCAGTGAATGAAACAATCTAGTAGCAGTCATCAACTAAGGAAGTTTGAGTTAACCCTTTTGATAAGCGAGTGGGAATATTTTATTTTACCAAGCTGTGAGCGATTTCACTTTGCTAAATTACCATCCCTCACACTTTCTAAATCTGTACTACCAAATGTAACCATCAGCTGTGTCACACTAAATACTAAATGGACTCTATTCCACTAAACAACATTAAGCACACAGTAATACACTATGGTACACGTACATCTGTGTTTTGGACATCCTAACATGCATGACAATTTACAAAGTGGTTGAATCAACACCATTCCCTCAGCACATATACTGCAGCACAAACACAATAAGATCATTCCTGGCTTTTGGTGTTTTAGAGTGCATCAAACCAGCCATGTTGGAGGGGCTCTTGACCAAGTCCTTTGTTGTTATACCTGAGTTCCTGGGACAACAATTTCCGTGGCAGTGTCACTGCCATTGCTGCCACTCTTGGCTACCTTCTTGAGATGCAAATGATGGAAAAATCAGTGCTGGCTGTTCATCTGTGCACACCTTAAACATAAGTCATGGTCAGCTCTCCAACCTTTGGGCAACACAGGACAAAGTTAGTGTGGAGAGCAGTGCCTTATGTGTAGATGGCAAACAAATGTTAATTGATAAATTTAGTGTGGCTGGGCTTTCAGTGACAGGGTCAGGTGCCGTCAAGGATGAAGTAGCTCCTATGTGCATAGAAATAATTCCCCAAACAATTAAAGGAAAAAAACACCTTTAGCCACATTAATTGTTAGTTATGAAAGTTTCTCACCTGAACTAAAGGCGAGTAGTAAACTGTCAGTTTGAACTGCAGGAAAGAAGCATAAATAAGGATCCCCACCTTAAGCTGCAGGTCAGCAGTAAGGACCCTCTGCTCCAGGTCTTCCACCCACTGCAGCACACTGATGTCTATGTCCATGGTCTTTGCTGCATCATCCCACGGTTGCTTGATGGCCTGGGCCAACGTGTCCCTGTCCTTCTGCTGAAATATGGGGTCTTGGGGGCAGAGATGATGGAGTATCACTTCACTGGCTACCATACCCAGAGCCAACCCTGGGCACAGGCCATATAGGCAAATGCTAGGGGTGCCATCTGTCTCTAGGGGTGCCACTGGCACCCCAAATGAGGGAAGAAGAAAAATATAAGGGTCACTAGTTAAAATCTTGCCTAGGGCACCAAACTGGTCAGGGTTGGCTTTGACCATACACAAGTGTACACCCAAACCATCTTTACATGCTTTAGTGGAACCTGTGAAACAACGCACTTCAGATTATGTGTAAGAACTAAATTTCCTTTTACCTTTAAGGGTATACAACTTAGGTAAACATGGTGGTTCAGTGGGTAGTTCTGCTGCCTCACACCTACAAAGCTGTGGGTTTGAATTCTGCTCTTGACACTGATGCTTGCATGTTCTCTTCATGCATGTATGGATTGTGCTCTGGTTTTCGCCCACAATCTAACCTCTTACAGGTCATGTTGATTAGGGACTTTACGTGCACACCCTAAAACAGGTTGGCACCCTATTCAGTGTGAACCCTGCTTTGTGCTGTAAGTTGCGTGGGATAGGCCGTGGGCCAATGAATAGATATTGTACCTTTGATGTAGTTTTTGTGTTTATTGTGGCCTGTTATGTTATGAAGTTCAGTATTTCAGCCTTACCATTAACAGGCCTAGAGATGAGCTCATCCAAATGTTCTCGCAGCTTTGAGAGATGCCTGTGGAGGAACCTTTCACGGATGCCTCGTGGGTGCAGCCCCTTGATGGTGGCCGCTAGCTCATCTGGTTCCCGGATCCACCACCAGCCCCGTGCCATCACTATGGAGACAAGGGTTATCAGTGTCATACACTGCATTCCACATCGATAGGAATCGGAACTGGATAACGACTGCGCTGACCTATGGGGATGGGCCGTACTACCAGCTGGGCAAAGTATTCTTGCTGAAGCTGATGGAGGAGCATAGAAGGTGGGCGTCCACGGCGCCTGGTGCTTGCTGGAACGGTGGGATCTCCAGGTGACCCTCGCCTCTGCCTCCCAGTTGGATTCCATATGGGACCACAGCCCACCTGAAGTGCTTGTGATGATCTCAGCCCAGGTTGGCCTGACTATACCACCACATTATTATAACACCAAGAAAAAAAATTAACCAATGATTTGTAAAAGTAAAAATAGACCTACAGTTTACCCAGAAGCCAGACACCTATTTGTTGAAAATAAACTCCATTTCACAAATGTCAAAACTCACTTGGAGAGAGGTGGGATCCGCAGGGGTACAGACAGCATCTGTGGTGGAGTCAGTCACCGTAGTGACAGGCTCAGAGAGAGAGCCAGCTTCACAAGGGCTTTTGGGTAAAAGACTGAACCACTGTCCCTGCCTCTCTGCCATTTCCTTCACACTATCACAAGGGCTGCAGTGCTCTTCTTGGGAGCCCCTCCCGTCTCCACCACCAGCCTGGGAGCCTTGCAATCGGTTGACGTCTGACATGGCAGCAGACTGTCCAGAAATACCAGCAGCATGTTCGGTAACTCCCCTGCTCAAAGGCCCCCCAGGGCGAGCATCTGTGCGCCGCCGTCGAGAGCGACGGCTTCTGGCAGCTCTAAGGTGAAGCTCCACCTCGGGCCTTATCTTCCGGGGTCGTCCCCGAGCTCGGGGGGCACACATCAGGGAAGGCGTACCAGGGAGCAGGTCCTCTTCCTTGGGAGGATGGTGGGAACCATGCGGAGCAACAATGACAGCAGAATCAGTGGACTGTAGGGGCTCCATATTGGCTTCATCTTTCACGGGGTCAGCAGCAGGGGCTTCAAAAGGTTCAGGCTCCTCCGTCACAGGTATGTCACCGGAGGCTGAAATGTGAACGAGAGCACAGTGGAAACACACCACCATCACAGGATGTTCAAGCACAAGGCCATATACATTCCGGATTTAAACAATATACATTCTCTTCCTTCATGTCACTGTGTGTATAATTGATAAAGTAAAACCTACAATGAGAGGTCTGCTATGAACTGTGGGATACATATGAAATGTTCAGGGTGGTTTCCTTCCCTTCACCTTTCATTTATTTTACAACCAGGATTCACCCATATTAGTGTCATGAGTACCTACACTGTGTAATCTTAAATACTTTGTGGCCTGGTGACTGGGTACAACATCAGGCTGGGATACGGAAGTCTCTGGGTTCGAATCCCAGCCCAGCCACCAAGTGTGTCCTTGAGCAAGACACTCAGCACTAGCTCACCATAACATGTATCTGAAATGTTGTAAGTCGCTCTGGATAAAAGTATCTGCAAAATGTAAAAAATACTTAAAGGTAAGCACATATCCTAGAAACTATTTCTAATGCAAAATAATATTCCATTTCCTGGGCTGTCCTGATAACTTCTCCACTTGCAACATTAAAACTACGTTATTTCTTTTATGTATACGTGTTGCTTGTTTTTGTTACGAAACCTTTGTTAAGCACTTCAGAAAACCTATGTGGGGAACAGCATTTCCGTTAGCCAGTAATTACTGGCTTTGGCTCATACAAAAAGTGGGTATAATTGCTATCCCAAAACAGGACATTTCTGTGACATTTAACTTTTGCAACAGCTTGTTCACTGGCTATTTATGAGTTTGGTTGGCTGTACCCAGACTGGGCTACACTGTCTTCTGCCCATGTCATGCTTGGCTGCAGGGGGGGTGGGGGGGTTTCTCTCTAGATATCGTCTGGATGAGGAGGAGAGACTGAGGCTTATGTACACTGCACATCGCAAAAAGACACATCTGCTTTCACGTCGGCAGCACAGGACTTTTCCACAACTGAAAAAATACAAACAAAATAAAATGTTACCTAGTAGCATATAGGTCCCGTTTGATGCCATGTAGGCCTCATTACTGTTTGTTTTGCTTAATTGTTACTGTTCATTAAATAGTCAAACTGAGATGAGGTCACTGTCCTTCTTCAACCTAGATGTACCTTATATTAATGTTTGTGACAGACTCGTTGAAATGCCTGGGATATTTCAAACTTGTCCGGTAAAATAAATTCTTTCCAGACACCGGCCTGGCAATAAAAAAATTCCAACAAAAATCCTGTTTGGGAAGAGTACTGTATTGTATAAAAAACTGAACTGAACAGTGTACATCAGCACTGAAATGTTATGTAGATGCGCTGAGATTTTAATTTTATATCTACTGATATAATTAATATAATTAACAGAAAGAGGTATAATCACATCACATGATTTGCTTATGTTTGCAATACTCAAAAAACAATGAGTTTATAGTTACTGCAACAACTGGCAACCTTTGGCTGCTTACCTAGTATTTCCTCAGGTCCTTCAACCAGAACCCCTCCAACATGGGGCATGGCCCAGTATCTGCGCCGGTACCGGTCCTGGCCCAGCCAGGTGGCCCGTACAGAAAAGGAACAATGCTGCAGCTTCTTCTGGAAGAACAGCAGGCGCTGGGGGGGCCACAAGCACAGAATGTGAGGGGGGGTGTGCTTAATCTGCCAGGTGATTCTCTCTTTAGCTGACATTCAGTGAGACCCACCTTGGTTAGCTTGTCTATCTGCCTCTCCAGCTCAGGAATGCTGGCTGTCAGGGGACTCCAATTCTAACGGGGGAAGAGGGAATGCACGCACACACACACACACACACACACACACACACACACACACACACACACACACACACACACACACACATTATGAGTGGAAAGCAAAACTAGAGAGGACCCTGAGGTACTGAGTGATGCTTTCCTTTCTTTGGTATAGTTGTACTCTGTACAACAGCAGCACACACATTGCTGTCTCCATGCTCACTGGCCTTGCTAGGGCTGGTGTCACCCGATACGGTAACAGGCTGATTTCCAATGCTGTGTTCTGCATTTGGGGGTGGGCGGGGGTGGGTGTGGACAAATGACATCCAAAATTGCTTCCCACCTTGGGGGTGCAGATGAACCTCTTGTCGACTGAGCTGACTGAGACATTCGTTTTGGTGTCACCTGCTCAGATGGTGTCACCCCGTACAATCCACACTCCCCGCACCCCCGAGCAAATCCCCTGTCCTTGCCCCAAGAAAAGGTTTTTCAAAGGAAGTGTGGGCTGTGCAGGCTCACCTCCCCAAACTCAGCGTCCACCTTGCGTACGCGTCGTCTGCGCGGCTCGAGCTCCATGCTCTCCTCTAGGCTCAGGTTCTCCTCCTTGGCCACTCTGGCACTGCGGCGACGCTGCTCCAGGGACAGCGTGGTCTCCGAGCGCCCGGTACGCCGCATCAAAGCACTTCTCAGCCTTGGGGAGAGACAGAGCTAATGAAGACACTGGGACAGTGTGTCCAACACCAGACAGAAAGCATGTGAGAGCGTGTCCCACCTGCTGTGCCACATTACCACGAGAACACACAGCACCTACACCCCGCACCTGTGCAGTTTCCCTTCTATGATCCACTTGTTTTTCCTGTAAGTGGCCATGTGCTCCAGCGTGCCATCAATCTCACTGCAAGACGCAAGTGAAGGTGGGAGATTGGAAAGGTATATTACAAGCACCCGAGATGACAAACTAATATAAAAATGCCTAGACAAAGGCCAGTGAATCCAGTAAGTCAAAGTTATCAGGAAACTGGCAAAGCGAGCAGCCTTGGGCCTTTACCTAATGATCATGCTGCTGCCGTTCAGCTCATCCGCCAGGAAGGCGAGCATGGCGGCCTTGTCCTCAGGCGTGTGGGCCTGGAAGGGCTTGGTGCGCAGGCTGCCGCACGTCCTGCCGTCAAACCCATGCGACTCCAGGAAGATGCGAAGACCCTCGGACACGGTGCTGCGGTTCAGCTCCAAATCCACCAGCTTCTCACCTAAAATCTTCACAGACTTCACACAAAAACAAACAGCTCATTCATCACTTGGCCAACACATCACTTCAGTTGTACCACTGGCATTTATTTGGCTTTTATTTGACAAAGTGTCAAGCACAGCCCTTCTCTACTAATTTCAATTTCATTGCAAAATAATAGCAAAAGCACCATACATACCATTTTTGTTAAAATTAACACACAGTTTAAAGAAACCTTATTGCTGTCTAAAACACCTCTCCATTAACCCTACTAATAAAAAAATCAGACATTTCTGCGCAACAATTAGGGTATGCTGTCTATATTTTACCTTTTCACTGTACCGAAAGTCCTCTGTTATACATTTGCTATACTACAAAATCTCTGACAAATCTTCAGATGTTAAAGGTAAAACCTTACCTGATAGTAAGGAGGCAGACCAGGATCACGGAGTGCGGCCCTGACCAGTTTCACGAGTAAATCCAGAACCTCATTCTGACTGTCCCCAAACCCAAGAAGCCCTGCCTGCAGTGTGAAGAGGCTGGGGACGTCTCGGGGCACCTGTAGGCCCAGGATTGAACCGTAGCTGTGGAGGAACTCCACCACCATCAGGCAGTGGGAGAAGGACTGGCTCGAGAGCACCAGGCCTGGAACTTGTGACAGCACTGGTAGAGCCTTCAGCAGCAGAAGATCACCCCCAGCCCCCCCCGCAGGCCACAGTGGCGTACCATCAGCCACCATGCAGAGAAAGAGAACGAAGAAATGAACAACCGTCAACTGTACAGTTCAGAAAAAGAACTGATGTCACAAAATCAGTTTCACACCATTTCTGAAATGTGGAAAATGAATAAAAGTTGAACGGCAAAAGGACACTACAAATCCTCAGCAATGTTTGTCTCAGAAGAAACTAAATGCACACGTGCAAAGCTCCACTGAGCAGCAGCTGTCACCTTGAGGTCTGAAAGACACATGTCCTCTGTAGGCTTCTTGAGCTCCTCCAGGATCATGAGCTGCTGCCTGCGCTCATGCTGCCTCCGCTGTGCCTGGGCTCGTCTCTCTGCTTGCCTGTGGGCAGCCAGTGCTGCCTGGGCCTTGGCGTCAGCTTCAGCCTTAGCTTTGGCCAGAGCCCTGGCCTGTCTCCGTGCTCCACATGCCCTCCGCACCCTCTCTGCTCTCGCCTTCTCCTTCTCATCCTCCTCCTCCTCCACTGTACCACTCTTTTGAGGATCTGGCATCTTAGGATCCAACACCAGATGAAGAGCAAAAGTTGGTGGCAACCTGTCTCCATCTTGCTGCTTGTTCAACTCTTTGACTTTTTCAAGCTGGGAGGGAGACAGAATGAATGTCCACTGTCTGAAATGCAACTTGAAACCACAACCGAACTGCTGTAATTCTTGTTACAATACCTTTGCCATTCTTTCTTCTAGTTTGATCTTTTTTTTCTTAGCATCCTCTCTCCTTTTGTTCCTTGCCTAGTGGAAAAGAAGCAATGAGTTGTCCTGCACAATGAACATTTCAAGGTAGAAAATGAAATGCAATACAAGCATCTGCACTTCTGAGATCATCATTTATTATGAACCGAACTGTGTTTGTCAAGTCTACAGTACAAAACACAACAGTTTATGAACTGTTCATAAATTTGAAAGGCTGACAAATGTGTTCCGCTGTTTAGCAAAAATTGTGCAGTGCACAGCAGGGAGATCGATGAGGTCAAATTTAGGCTAAAAGGTGACTACTGTGAACATTTCCTTGAAAACAATGATAGTCAACCAATGATTTTTAATTAAAAAACGTTCCCTCTTGAGTTTATGAAATACATAAATACCTTTCTTTTCATTTTCTTTTTTATCTTCTTAAGCTTTTCCTTATCTTCTTCACTAAGTACATCTGTATACAGAAGAAATATGATTAAAAAGGAACTCATATAATATTAGGGGCCTTAATTGCAATAATCAATGAAGTGCAGACCAAACCCATTAAAAGTATTTCAGCATAAACACAACCAGCTTCATCAGCCTTAAACAGCTAATACTGATGTAGTCAGAAAAAACACTAAGTTCTTGGAGTTATTAAAAAGTAATTGCATTGTCATGGACATTTTGAGCCAAACATAATACTGAGGACTATTAGGAGCACCTCATGTATTTAGTAACAGAAGGAACATTATGAGCCACACACAGCTGACCATCCCAAACCACGTGCTCACTTCTCATCTCACCTTGAGCCTCCAACTTCTTCAGCAGCCTGGCATCCACCTTGCTCAGCAGATCCACCATCTTTGTTTTGGGTGGTCTTCCAGGGCGCCGGCCGGGAGTCATTGGGCTTCTGCCCCTTCGAGAGCGCCGCTTCACCGTTTCCGGGTTTGGTGGTCGGCCACGTCGACCCGTGATCGCCATAATCATGGAGGGCACTTCCTGATCGGCCAAAAGGACCCACTGTACACCCTACAGGGAATTCGGGTGACAAAACAGGGTATGATGGTGCACCTGGTGCATTTCCTCTCCCTCATCCGTGATATGTCATCTCGACCGAGCAACACACCCTACAAGAGTACAAAGATCAATCCTTCCCCCAGAGTCATCCCCTTCTTACCCATTAGCTTGAGGTTACACAGTACACTTTCTGTTCAAACACCCCTCAAACATTTCATCTATGCACCTAGCAGGTGTCTCCATCCAATTAGCAATTCAGGTTAGTACCTTCTCAAGGGTACAACAGCAGTGCCCCTCCTGGGACTTGACCTTTCGGTCACAAGTCCAGTGCCTGTGAAGAGACAGCCTTCCTATGTTAATTACCTAAGCTCGCCAGATCACGACATGCCACTCTGTGTGCTGCAAAATACTGACCTCTGGAGTCTCTCTCTCCTCATAGAAGTCACCGACGGGCATACGGGGGCTAAAGCTGAAGTGCTCCCTGGATACAACCCCGTCTGGGTGCCTGTCGAGGTACTGCAGACACAGCGAAAATAGAACTACATGTCATTTCTTCACCTGGTGCTCTGCATTCCATTTGACAATTTATATATTTACAAACTTACCATGATTTTTGTAATTATCTAACTTTTAGCATTTATGAATTCTGTTGGAGAAAACTGCTATATGCATCTTTCAACTAAAAGCTATAAGAAAATACATAAAATGCTTCACTTTAAACATGCTTTAAACAGCAATACAACACAAGTATAACACAAAATGTAATTACAATTTAATTACTCCATTTGATCACTGTAAATAACAGAACAAGAACACAGAATAACTAAAAGACTAGGTTTAAAGACTAGTTTCAAAAGAAAAAAAATAAACAAGTGAAAAATTTTTCACTTTTAATCTTCATAAATGTTGTATTAACACACTTCTTTAAGTTTGTAAATATTTTAGTAATTATCATCATCACTACTGGGCCACAGGAAAATCTTACCAAATAAAAGGATGGTCATAAAATCAGAATGTAGTTTTCAAAATCTAAATTAGGAGGATAAAATATATACTGACAACTCTGGCTATGGCGACACTGAAGCGAAAAGACAGTGAAACGATACGCAGTACCTTAATGACTTCAGGGAACTGCTTCATCCTCTTCCCACACGGGCTGTAGTACCACGTCTCACCCTTGAGCCGGTTCTCATTCTTGCGGACCCGGATCTCCCGCCTCCATCTGAAGAAGCAGATGAGGTTTATACACACAGCCCTCTGATCCAAGACACTAGCTTCGTTCTGTTCTGACTGCAATTAGCAGTAGGCCAATTACCCATGGAGTAGGGGAAACCTGACGTCTTCCTCAGTTGCTATCCTCCTTTTGTGAATCTCACCTACAAAGGAAGAAAAAAAAACACCGTATCTGAAATAAGTACTACTGATTCAGACAGCACTCGTTTGCACCCTGTTCAGTGCATAATATTGTTGTGTGCATGTTGTGTTCATAGCTATTTCATTAAAGTAGACTTGAATAGTTACCATTGGTCTTGGCAACGCTGTGAACTTGGTCATCTTCCTGTGGCACCTTGGTTATTGTGACATGAGGCACTTTTTCATTCAGCGTTTTCACTTTTTTTTTCTTCTTGAGTCCAAGAGTTAACGATGTGACGTTTGGCGTCTGCTGGGGTGAGGAGATGGATATAAGGAGCTTCCTGGGACAAGCTGGAGGGCCTTCATGGACATCGCCTCCATTCACCTCCTCTGCCGCCTGCTTCGTCTTGTCACTGAATAGCTTCTCTGTCTCTGCCGAATTGTGAACTTTGTCATCGGCGAAAGACTCATGGAATTCATACGAATCTGCAGCACAACGACATGAGAGTCAGACAGTGACAGCACAAAGCCTACAAGAGTCACACCATCACATTCATGTTTTTAACTATTAAAATTTTAAAGGTACAAAAAATGTTACATACACATAAAAATATATTTTACATTCTTCAAAACCAGAATACCACAAAATAGGCTAAATTAAAGGTAGCAACATTTTTTGATAGACACTGAGGAGTTTACAAAGCCGGGAGAGTATTACAGAACAAGGTAAACCCTAAACTTTGTCTCAAATTTTGTCTCAAAGTTTGTCGCAAACTTTGTCTTTGACTAATCTCAACATGCCATATTCTAGAGTTACTGATTCCAGAACAGACTTTTACAGTTTTTTAGACAGGAATCTATCCATTCTGGGAAACTTAACGCTATCTTAAGGATGTTCACAAAGATCTCAAAAAGCCACCATCAGTAATGCCACAATGGTAAGTTTCTCTATAGATGTGAGCAATAGGAAATAAAGAACTTTGAATTTCATTCCATCAGAACACACTGAGGACTGTATATGTACACTATAAATGTATGATCAGAAACAGCAGCAGACTTTTGCTGACCAAATCAATAATGGATTTATGTAAAGCCCAATTTACGTATTCAATGTTACTCAGACCCATGTGGGCAAACTAAATGATCAGTTGTAATGTGTATTCCAGTGTAGGAACTGACACAATGGCTTGTGGCACAAGACCCATATTAAGTGTTAGGGGCTGAAGTGTGTAACCACAGTCAGCCAAGCACAGGCAGGAGCTGGACCATCACCCTCAATTATAATTATAAATGAATATACCATCTTTATTACTGTTGTTTCGTTACAATTTGACCTTTGCTATGCTTGTAATTTATCGGACTGCTAAATTAACCAAAGCGAACTCAGACATTTAGTAGTTCTTTTCTGTCATTACGTTTGTTATGCGTTTGTTTGTTTTGTTTTGTGCCTACAGCGGAGATGCGTATGTAACGTGTTTGTCAGAACGAGGGGAGGACTGAATTGGTCAGTGTTAAATGAGTGCGAGCAGGAAGACAATGGAACCTTGCAGGAAAACAAGGAAGGATTAAAACACAAGCTGTATGCAGACCTAATTAATGTACACCTAATTAATATACACCCTTAGTAATTGTGTTGCTTTCAAAGATATATGGAAATCACATGCAAGGGTGTCAAGCACAGACAGTCAGGCTGAAATAGATTCTAGAAATATATGTAGAAAACATGTTAAAAAAGCGTGACGTGACAAAATTTTATATGTTGCCTTTAGTTTAACATAGAAATGGAACTGAACCCACACTTCGTAAGTATGAAATATCAGCCGAAGAACAATGTTAAAACAAACACAGAACAACTGAGTTTAATCAGAGTTAAACACCCACTGTAACACACAGCTAAAAATGATAATTATAATTATAATTTACGTGCTAGTGTCAGGTGCATCCTAAAGGACAGTGCAAGACATGAACACCTTAATGTTGCAGGCTTGGTTAGTGTTCTAACTGATTAAACCCAGGTTTTGCTTAGAGTAGCCCAACAAGAGTGGAGGTTAACTTTAAAGAGCAAACTGTCTAAGAAACATGAACTTAGGCAGCTGGTGGTTCAATGTGTAGAACATCAGGCTGGGATGCTGAAGTCTCCTGGTTTGAATCCCAGCCCAGCCATCAGGCATGTCCCTGAACAAGACACTCAGTGCTAGCTCCCCAGGTGCCCACTGCACACCCCAGGGGAAGGATTAAATGCAGAGAACCAATCCCAGGTTTCTGTGAACTTTGTGGTGTTGGTTAAGGATGAAACTTACTTTGCCAACAGCAAAAAAATGGAGGTTAACAAGCAACCAACAGAGCACACCACAAGACAGGCACATACAAGGCTAACACAGTAACGCAACTCAAATAAAGAGCAGAGCTAATAATTAATTACGAACTAGAACAATGCCTCTCTCAGCTGATTAAACCCTGAAACGAATGGTAATATGCAACACACTCCCCCTTAAAAATATAAAAAATAACCATGAAATTAAAAAACATTGTTATTAAAATGGTACAATATAAGCCCAAAACTGTGACGACAGCATCGCATGCCCACGGTGGCAGCTGACTCATCCCTATTGTTACAGGCTCACTATGAACCAGCGTCACCAAAAGAAAACGCAGCAGCCAGCGCTCTACTCCTCCCTGGGGATTAGATAAATACAGTCCACAGTGGCAGAGCTGGAAGGGCGCGGGTTTGAACATGCAGCGTTACCGTGACTCAGCGGGCCAGGGTCACTGTGCGGTTCTCCAGCGGCTGACACCTCAGGGCTGCTGAAGGGCCTGGAGGACGAGGGCACCGTCCTGGCCATGAAGCGGCTGGCCGTGCCATGCAGCAGAACCACCCCCTGCTCCTTCTGCTTTACCATGACCACCGCAGCACCAGGACAGCCCAGAGCCCCCCGCTCCTCCACAGCCTGGGAACCTGGGCCCAGGAGAGCTGCGTTCAGGCTCAACAAACTGCTACTGCTACATTACTAACACATAAGTACTATTAAGGGGCAAAATGTATATATTTATAGTTTTTCCTGATTTGGAATCTGTCATTGCAAAGCAATAGCAATCGGTGTTTTTCCTTTCAGTTTTTGCTGGCAATTTTCAGACAGGAGTATGAACAAATATGTGAAACTGATGATATAACTGATATAATTTTATTATTAATAAGGATATAGTAATTACTTTGACTCACAACGGTTAACTGACAACTGCATCCTTATTTGTAAGCAATCAGCACTGAAGCACATACGGAAATAACAACCTTCAAGCACGGCTATTTTTCTTAACTATTATACAGCACAAATCTGAGACTAGAGCCTTGATGTTTTACAATCCTTTTCAGTTAACATTTGTTTCAAGCTTCAGAAACCACAACACATTCTGTACTTCCAAAATTAACTGGAAATAACACAACGAACCATCAAGCAGCAACTGTCACGCTGAGCATTTTATCATGACGTTTAGCCTTGGAAAAACCAAGGTTACATAAATGCAGAAACAGCTGCAAAGATAAAACACCATGTGTCCTAATTCAAACATTTATGGATGCAGATGTCTGGCCTATTAAAAACGCAACTAAGCTTGCAAACAGTTCACATTAATCTGTAACCTACTCAAATACAAGAATTATGAAAATCTAGTTAAGGCAAACGATAAAACAAACTGTTACACAGCTGTTACTTCCCCACTAGCACACTGACTGTGCTTTGCCATGCTCAGGCACTTCTCCAATGCAAATTCATCCAACCCATACCATGTTACACACTGTCAGAAGGGCCCTGCTCAGGAGCAGGACTCCGCCTTCAAGTGAGCTCGACCACATCACAGCAAAGTGACTGATTCTTAAACTATGGGTTGTGACCCATTGAGAATCTTCATAGATATGGTTGTTACCCAAACTCAATCACGGATTTGCTTGTGATGGGCTGAAAAAGCGTCTAGTAAATAGAATAGAAAAGTCCTGACCTTTCATTTGGGGCTTTGGATTTAAGAATTTCAGAACCCCTGGTCTAGGGTGTTGCTTGTTTGCTACACTACAGGCATCATTTTAAAGTTCAACTAAATTTGGCATACATTTTGTTTTTTTATTAATTCAGTTCAAGTTGGAAAGAAACCAAAACTGGTGTGTTGTAACAGCACTGTTTTATTAAGAGCACACAGTGGCATATTCAGCATCAGGAGAAGTGTGAGGAGAGACGGAGGGCAGACAGTGACTGTACTGTTCAATCTAATTATCTGGATGTGCTGTTACTGTTCATTTATTAAAGCTAATTAAATCTGTAAAGTCTACAAATTATTATCGAGCTCATATCACCACATCTGTCACCAGACTCTTTTTGCCGTTTCACCAGAGGATAAAATACAGTGCAACTTGGGTCAACCAGAAATAAAACTGGGGGTGTTCCGCACAGTAAAACAACACAGGTATATGTGATTCTGTATACGGCAAACAGCCATACATCATCACATAAATGATCAGCAGAACAACCTGGCAAACGTCTGTTGAAAAGCTATTGCGTGAACTTGTGTCACTGTCCGCTTTGGTTATTGCTCGAGTGTTACACATAATCGCACGTCCTAATATTAAGCACCACCTTGTTCTGAGCCCCACCTGCTCAGTGGAAGGACAAGCAGAGGACAGAGCGATATGGCACAGCTCTGGCAGTGGAAGAGTGCAAAACTGTTGCAATTACTGAAACCAACATATATAAATCACATGTCTGCAATAAGTATCAAGGAAACAGAAACACTAATGCTGACACTTTCAGACAGGCAGCACACGGCACACTCTGGCCAGTCTGAGCTGAGGTACTGACCATTGGACGTATGCTGTGAAGCACCAACTTCCTTTGGATTACAGGGTGCACAGGTTATGCTTTTCTCCTTCATGGATGTGGAGCTGATGTGTTTCCCCTTCATGGATGAATCTGGCAGCAGGGCACGGTTCAACATGGGCACATCCAAACATGTGCTGATGCCCGAATTTAATGTCAAGGTTTCTCCCGGCTGGAATGACTGAACTCTGCAAGCCAGGACTTGCTGACCTGCGCAGCGTTCTCTGAGGCATGTTGTCATGTTGGACCCATCCAGACTTAAGCCCTCTATCCTTGAGCACTCGTTTGAAGACTCTGTTTGGGAAGAGCCATCAACACAACCTTTCCTGTTTGCTGGTGCCCTTAGGTTCACGTTGGTGTCTGCTACTTTATGCACCTCTGAAGACTTTTCTAAAGCCTGAAATTCCAAGGCAGGTGCACTGGGAGATGCCACAGTGCAAAGATTCAGAGCGACTTTTTCCTGGAGAGGCATCGCAGCATCCGCAACCAAACACATAGAAGCAGGTTTCAATTCACTCGCATTTTCTTGGTCTGGATATGCATGTGCAGGAAATGCTATGGCCACTGACTTCTCACAGCCAGTTGGTGGGGATGTGTCTTGAAGGTTCTCTTCCTCTAAGGAAGAGGTATCCACAATGGGAGGCAGTGTAGAAGTAGACACCATAACAGGAGGTAAAAGAGGACTGACACTAACCCCAGGAGCCATCTGAGGAGCAGAGACCACAGCAGGAGACCCAGAGGTAATGGCAGGGACAACTGGAGGAACACAAGTCACTACAAGAGCTGGCATGGCAGTGGGGGCCGGTGAAGGAAGAGGCGCTGGGCTGGAGGCCAAGAAAGAAGTGACTAACAGGGAAGCAGAAGATGCCACTGGAGGCACTGTAGCCTTGGTGACAGCATCTGGAGGTCTGAATGCACTGGAAATTGCAGAATCCTTTATGAGCTCACAGTTACCCTGTTCAACTGCAGGTTCTGCTTTACTAGTGGCAACCTGCTGGATGAAATCATTCTTATGCAGAGCAGAGATGGCACAAGGCTGCAGGGTAATCCCTTCAGACTCTGGAAGGCACTGGGAAAGAGTACCTGGTGTCACTTTCTTGCCGCTGTTCAAATTCAAATGCCCTGTGAACAATAACAAAGATATAAAAGCTCACTTCGACCAAGAAAAAAAACACCTTAATTTTTCCATTAAAAAACCAATTCATTTGTAACAACATGGCAAGCATTTAGTGTATACATGCAATATTACACAGACTGGCGACAAAATCAGAACATATCTTTTCCCAACACTCTGACCCTGCAGTGGTCCTGCATTGTGTACAACAGTCAACCACAGACCACACAATAATTGTAACTTATTATAATTATATATAATTATAATTTCTCTGTAGTATTCATCAACAGATTCAGCACTCCTGTTAATAATCTCTAATGTGTTTGCATCTACCTTTTGTGTCTGCTGTCCCATGACCTGAGAAGTCATCAAGTGTAAGAGTGGCACTGTCCCCTGGCATCTGTGAGGCAACAACAGGCAGTACTTGCACCAGATGTGGTCTGCCTGGATCCCCAATGCCCACACTGTGGTACTGAGAATTCTCACATGACTTGCTCAAACTGAGAGGCATCATCTGATTGTGAGACCCCGCTTGCGACTGAATGGTGTTGTGAGCCTGGTAGTACGAAATCCCGTTTGGTAGCGTAACATGATGATAAAGATGATGCAAAGGCTGGATCTTGTACGCCCCACCAGAACCTCTGCATAAGACATGGTCTGCAGGAACTCCACTCTGCTGTGAACCACCTGTGAGATCAACGCTGGATGATGCAGCTACAGCGTGCAGCGCACCCGTGGGACCTCCGTTAATGTCCTGTTGCAGATGTCCAGAAGCATGTTGCTGCACTTCTCCAGGTGACTGTTTATGGCCAAGGCTTAGCTCAGGCACTGAAATCCCAGCCACGCTGCACTCAGACATCCCTTGTGAGCCTTCACAAACCTGACCACCCTCCTGGTAGCTGCTCTCCACAGAAGGATCAGCAGAAAGACTGCAGCCAGAAGAACTGGCTCCAGTTACAGTAGAGGTACCATTCACATTCATGCTGCTGTTAGTATCTGCATAAATCACAGAAAGCAGCAATAGTTAAATTAGTTCCATCTCACAATGTGACAGTTATCCTTTACTAACCCAGAAATTGGAGACACAACTATAGGACACAGATCTGAATTTCTGATTTGCAACCATTTATTTTAGATGTCATTAATTTCAAAGTCTTACACTCGGTAAACCACACTATGATAAGACGACAAAATGGAAAGGGAGAAGCTCACTTTGCTGCTGGACGGGGCGTGCAACTTCACATAGGACCCATTATTATAGAGAATTGCCTTGGGAAAGCTTCAGTCCCGAGTCAGTCGATACAGGGCTGGGGGGGGTCCACTGGAGCTGACAAGTTACTCGCTCTCTCCTGTAAAAAGCTAGTGTCGTCATAACAAGGAAATATAAATCTAACTTCAGTTAATAGTGCATTAAACAAAAAAAAAAACTTAAATAAAAAACTACTGTTTATAATTTGTCGATTACAAAAAAAAAGTGTGAATAGAAACCAAGTGTCATACTTCTGTTAAAAATGATGTAGTGCTTAGGTACTAAACAGATGGTTGACACAATAAATATGGATTAAAACCAAATACCATATTACGATAAAACCGTTCAACTTGACAAAAGTTTTCAGTTAAAATATTTAAACGTATTCTGAAAAAAATCAACACATTTATAGCTGCCTGCATCAATCACCATAAACCAGAAGACAACACCAAAACTGAAAATGACTGGAAACGCGCTGTAACGCATTGATTAAGATGTGATTTGTAAAGGCAATGCGCTCGTTCCTACACCGATATATTACACTTCACAAACTCTGGACATATGAGAAATGTCACAGTAACACATATTCTGTATTTTAATACAAAACTCACAGAAATATGCAACTCCAATTTATTACAAAATCCGCCACAAACCCGTAATCAAAGAGAATGAATAGTGAATGACAGCTATATTTATAATGCATACTGACTGAAATGGTATTAATGCTGTTGATGACGCACTGTATTTTATCTCATGTCTCAGAAAATTTATCAGATACAAATATTAGCGGAATAAATAAATAAATATGCGTATAGTCACGTAGCCAATATCGGCATGCCACACACCTTCTTCGTTATTTTTCTTTATCTATATACATACACATACATATACACAATTTAAGATGTTGTACTTGAGATGTTAGCTGTGTCACCTACTTTTAAAATCAGGTAATACATAAATTATTACGTGTTAACAATTAATTAGTTATTTCAATTTCGCTAACATTAGCTGGCTATATTATGTACACCTCCATTGAATGGAGGGCCTTTATTTCAGTGCCAGTTAGCATGCTATATGTTAACGTAAAGCGCTAAAAATTAAACTGGCTACAAAAAATGCAAAAAAACTAAATAGTCATACAGTGCACCTCTAGACAACGTTCACTAACATTCCGATTAATCTGGAAATATTTACTCTACAAAAATTTCTGCATCCGGAATTATTCGGGCCTTTGTTTACTACGCCAAACCCAAGGTTATTTGGATAATTATGAAACTTAATAAATGTTGCTACAGTCCATACGACCAAGCTTTAAAAAAAACTTCGAAAGTGTAAAATTGTCCACAAAAAAAATCAGCCAAGCTAAATTATTCTCTCCGTGCAACCGCGTATTTTTTCTTTTTTAGGTTTGCAATTTGTATGCTCCTCTTTGTTAATAAAATCAAACAGTTTGCCTGATTCACAGTGCAAAAATTCTTAAACAGCAACTGCACATGCTGTCACTCGTACAAAAGTTTGCATACTAAATTATATTTTTTAAAACTCCCCAACCTTATTTTATTGGTTTTCAAAGGCCTTGTGCCTTAGAGGTTCCGATGTCAAAAAAATTAAAAGCCGATGTAAATAATAAACCGGTAACGGCTACCCTTCGGGTTTCATATCAGAAAACATGGCTGGTGCTTTTGGGCGCAGCCATGATCATTGAAAGAAAAGATGCCGAACCGAAAGAGGAAGTGAGCGGAGTGGGTACACTGTGGGGCTCCTCGGGCCGCCCCGGGTCCTAGAGAGTCAGAGCACCCAGAACACAACAGCAACACCACGACGCATTTGGGTATAATGAGCTGACACTAAAGCGATACAATGCCGTTTTAGTCGTACAAATGTCATTCTTTTTGCATTCGGTGAAGTTTTTTTTTTTTTTTTTTTTTTTTTTTTTTTTTTTAATATAAATTAATGACATCTAAAATTAGTGTATGTACAAAATGTATGTATGATAACAACAGATAAATAATGTGTGTGTATATATATATATATATATATATATATACACACACATATATACACACACACACACACACACACACACACACACACACACACACACATATATACACACACTTTGATTTGCCTTACAATAATTTCCCTCGCAATGTCCTTCCAGAGATTAAAAGGAAATGTTCTGTAACCCGAAGAATTTTAATACCAAGATACTGGGACTTACGAAAAGTAATATTAGAAACTCACATTTACAACTTATTCTGTAGATATTTTTATTTAAGACAAATACTATGCATTATCTAGCTAGTATTAAATTGTAGCACGGTATTAAATATTAAATAGGTGGACGTAAAAACACAAATGAAACTCGCCTTCAGTGTCAGAGTAATTTAGTGAGTTTCATAGCCTGGTTTGAAAAGAGCGACCAAATACAATTATATCATCCAGGTAAACTAAACAAGTAGTCCACTGCAGATCAGCAAGTATTCAGTCCATTAACCTCTGAAACATACTTGGTGCATTACACAGTCCAAAACTTAAAACATTAAACTCAAACAGCCCATGCCGTGTAGTAAAAGCAGTCTTA
>JABJVR010000853.1:0-20300 GCA_025773905.1 Chitala chitala
ACATATAACGAAGGCTAAATTACATAAGGGAAACATGGCAGGAAAGGGGACATCTGGTGGACACACGAGGTATGGTAGGCGGGACGTGACAAACGTCAGCTCTGAGATTACACTGCAACTGAAAAAAGCTGTGCAGAATGTGCTGACAGATCTAATTCTTTTAGAACTGGAATGAAGACATGTTAATATCGTCATATCGCTCGGCTCTGACCTCGCACTTACAACTTGTTCATTCTCACCAATTCATACACGTTTCTGGTCCAGCTTGTTCTGTGTGTTCTTTTTTTCTTGTAATAACCACTGTTGAGCTGTTCATTATTCTTCTATGAAGGCCATAATTACTGCCTTATTCTGGAAAAAAGTTGGACAGAAACTCTGGTGAGTGAAACTAGTCTTTTGGGTGGTGGCTTAAAGTATTTAGTAAAATCGCACAAAGCACATTTTGCTGAGTTGTGCTTTCCACACAACCTACGGCTTTTAAGTCATTCATTGTTTAAATGTAGAGAAAGGTAACCTGGTTTCTAGAATTAGTATAATTTTATGGAAACTTGAGTTCTTCTGTTTTTCTTTTACCCAGCTGTGTCTTTGGTGGCTGTGTGTCTATTCTCAGTGCTCTGTTCTTAGGGCTCGAGTCTTCTAGGGCAGAAGGTAATAAGTGTTCCAGGACGCAGGGTACAGCCCCAGGTGTGCTGGCTCCAGGACGCAGGGTACAGCCCCAGGTGTGCTGGCTCCAGGACGCAGGGTACAGCTTCAGGTGTGCTGGCTCCAGGACGCAGGGTACAGCCCCAGGTGTGCTGGCTCCTCCACTGCAGGTGCAAGTTTTGTCTGTTTCACTGTTGCTCTGTGATTCATTTGTGGTGACTGAGATTTTTGTAGTTTAGGGAAGCAAGTGGTGCAATTTGGATTTTCAGATGAGTGTGTATGACTGTGTTGGTGTTTCCTGCACTGCTCTGGATGGTTCCTTGACACTACTCATGGTGCTTTGAGGCTGGTATGCTGCTGCTTGGCCATGGAAACCCATTTTATGAAGCTCCTGACAAACAGGTCTTGTACTGATGGTGCTTCTAGAGGCAGTTTGAAACTTGGTAATGAGTATTTCAGCATTCAGCATTTTTGTGAACTTGTTGTTTGTACTATTCTATGGATAGGTGGCATCCTGTGGCATCCAGTCACTGAACCCTTCAGTACAGCCCATTTTACTGGAGAATGTCTTTATTTGAAGTTTACGTTTGAAATTAATCTGTGTGTTTTGAGACTCATCCATGACTTCCTCTTTCATATATATGGTCTCATCCGGTCATAGCACCTTTTTTTCCATTTGGCCTCAGAATCTTCTAGGTGCTCTTTGGCCAAGCTCAAACGAGACGTAATGTGTCCTTTTTTGAGGAGTGTTTTTTTTTTCTTGCAATCCTCCCATAGCTTCCAAAGAAATCTGAAGATGAGAAGAATGTTCACCTTTTAACCTGACAACGACCCAAAGCACACAGCCAAACTAAGCAGATAGTGCCTGAAGGAGGAACAGACAACTGTCCTCAAATGGCCTAGTCATAGCCCAGGTGTGATTTCTACTGAAAATCTGTGGAATGAGCTGAAGACTGCAGCCCACCAGCGGTCACTATCCAGTCTGCGTGAGCCTGAGCAGCTCTGTAAGGAGGAGGGCTAACACTGCTCAATCTGGGTGTGCAAAGTCGGTAGGGAGGTATCCGAACAGACTCAAGGTTGTAGTTAAAGCAAATGGTTCCACAAAGTGTTAATACGGGGGGTAATCCATTTCCAAATCAAGTTATTCCAGTTTTTTATTTTTTATTTTCAAAGCTGTTGCTATTTTTCTTTCACTTGTATCTTGTAAGATGCATTGTCTAAATCAAGATGGAAAAAAATTGTTTTCATTTCAGGCTGTGACACAACAAAGTTTGAATGTTTTGGAAGTGGTGATTCTTTTCTATACCCACTGCCAATAAAATCACTATTTCTGCCAAGCTTAAAGGGCCCTTTTTACTCCTATGTGAGATGTGAAGATATCATAAAGTTAATTTTGGTTTTGGTTTTATTTTGAAACTGAACATGACAAATGTACTGTACAACATTAATCAACTGTATTTCAAATAAATAAAATATGCATATAAAACTAAGATCTTTTTTCTGACCAGTCAAAAGCTTCATATGCTACAGGAGAACATGATAAATTTGTCGGTCATTTCCAAATAAATAAAATAAAATCTTAATGGTAAAATTATAAAATCTTAAAGCTTTCACATTTTACATTAGAACACAAACTAAATTCTTTGGTCAGTTCCAAACAAATAAATTAGGTATTAATACAAAAAAAACTACCTCTGTACCATTTCTCTTCTTTTGTATAAAGTCAAACTGTTTAAGATTGTTGGAAAACAAACCCACAAATTGCCCAGCTGTACGTGCAGAGCTGGCACTGGGCATAGGCTGGTGCGAGGGCAATGTGCATCCACGGGGCAACACTGGTGATCCAAATGAGGGAAGAAGAAAAATGTATAGGGGCACCAGCTGAAATCTTGTCTAGGGCAACAACATGGTCAGGGCCAGCTCTGGGGGAGACTGTTTGTGCATTTTACTGAAACCATCTTCCCATGCAACTGTTCATTTGTGAAGGCCTACACTAGCAGGGGCTGTGTGTTACGCTTGACCTACTGGTTCTTTTGGGTGTGTTGAGGCTAGTGGAGTAAGCTGTCCAAAAATGATGAGGCATGGCAGTGCATGTTTCTCTCTAAAATGGTCTATGGCTCTGTTAGCCCCTGTACGTGCTGTACATGTACCTTGAGCACATGTCTGCTGTCTTTCCAGAATGATTTAATTTAATTCATTTCAACATCATGAAGACTTCACAAGCTGTTGAACATGACCAGCCCTGGATGTGTCGAGTAGTCAGGACTGCACCGGTAGGGCCCTCAAGGTGCTGCTTTGCTCACTGCATCCAGGCAGGCATTGTGTACCGGGCCAGAGTGAAGACTGGACTACTAGCTCAGGCACACCAGCACAAGTAAGCCCTGTTGATTAGCTCATGGTGATGACCTGTGCTATCATGACCAATATGAACTACAATCATAATTGCCTGAAATTAATACCATCACTTGGGTCTTCTTTGGAGTTGGGCAGGTGTTGCCCCTGCCTGTCCACCAAATCCTTATCGTCCTCCCATGTCCTTCCTTCAGCACCCAAGTGTGGACAATGAGTCCAGCTTTCAGTCTACCTTCCCCTGTTCTTCCCGTTTCCTCCTCTTCTGCAAGTACAGCACCACCCTGTGGCAACTCCAGACCAGTGCAGCCAACCCTGGGTTCACTCAATGGATTGGCCCTGGCCCTCATCACTCCAGTAGCCTTTCCCTAATGCCCTCCTCATCAGCAGTGACTGTATCCTCTTCCTCCCACGGGTCTCCTGAGATTAGTGGGTGAGTCTGTGCTGGGCTGTTGTGCCTCAGTGTTAGACAGCATTAGCCCCAAGGCCATAATGTACAGAAAACTGATACTCCTTCCTGAACATATATTAATAGGTATTATGTTTTCTTGATAATCCTTGTTCTCAAATGACCATTTTAAAGGAATGTTTCTACGTAATCTTACTGACATTAATGTTTTAGGATATGTTGTATCAGTATTTAATGTGCAAACCGGCTTTGCTGACTCCTTCACATTACATGGAGAGCATGCTGCTGTGTGCACCTCAACATCAGGAGGCACATCTGTGGCCTAGTTATGGCCAATATGCACTTCAGCAGCCCTGCTGTAGGCACATGTCAAATGGAAGAGACGGTGGCCTGTCTAACAGTGCATGCATTTGTAAGGGTACACGGGGGGGGGGGGGCACATGCTGCTCATTCTGTGTGATTTGGCCACTACTGTGCAGGTAAAGCCCCTCCAATCCTGCCCCTGGAGTGCAGGTCAAGGTCCACTGCTGCACATCACACACATTACAGCAGCTGCTGTGTAATACAGCACCTTTACCCTCTAAGTACAGACTCCTGTCACTATGTCAGTTCCCAGCAGCCTGATAGATATTTCCTTGGTTTACCAGAGTTCTGTGCATGAAAGGCACATGCATTCAGATAAGCAGGTGGGAATAATTTCACTCTGGTTTTTAGGGATAATTTGGGAGGCTTTGGTGCTACTTTGGAAACAAATTTAGTATCACAGTGTAATCCACTTAAATGTATATCTGATAACTGGATCATTCGTTTATGGGGGTGGTGTGTGTACAGTAATGTTATTCTGCATTTGATTTTACCAGAACATGTGTAGGGTTAAGTGGATAAACCATTTAATGGTATACGAGTTTTCAGGTCCATTTAGCAGATATGAACATCAGTGACATCAGATAAGTGGATACACTGAGGTTGTTATAAAATTAATTAATAGCCACAATCCAGTATGACTTCACCAGCTAATTGCCAGCATCATTAGGTGCCCGGTGTGATTCACAGACAGCGTCTGTGGCTCAGCCCCCACAGCTCTACTGGTGTCTAATCTCAGCAGCGAGCTGTAACAGTAAACATGGTTTTAACTGGTGTTTTCCAGCAGGCGTTTAACCTGTTTAAATGTGTCAGTGAAAGCTTGTTATATTAACAATTTCTCACAAAATGTCGGGTTATCAAAACTGTATGAACAAGGTGAAACGTAGATGTTGGCAGCACAAACGTTTGTGCAGGGCAGGCCGTCATTTTTTGGATTAAACACCTCTGTTATTCACACCTTTAACACATGGAACAAAACATGTCATGAACATTATTTGCTTTCATTTGCACTTTTCATGAACTGTATATGATTAGAAACCCCAGTGGTTTAATAGGCATAAATCAGAAATGGCTCTAATATAAAATAAGTTACACTTCTGCTTAGAAACTGTCCTTAACACATGTCTACACAGGGCAAGTAAATACTCTGTATTATAGTGTTAATCATACTTTGATCAGATGACAATTAAATGGGTTTCTTAATTTAACTGTCAACTAAGTCCGGATTTCTGTTCAAATGGTCTTTTAATTAAGCACAGTAATTAGTGCATTTAAAATGTCACAGTGCTGCTGAGCCACATTGTGCAGAGACTGGTGTCTTCAGATCAAGCGTGTGGCTCTCGATGATGATGCCTCTGGGTTCCTTTGGCAGGCTCTCCGGGGCTGGAGCTCCCAGGTCGCTTCTCTATTCAACATTCAACAATTCACTTCAACAGTCAAAATAAGCCCAGTCATTTGGTGCGTTTACCCAAAAGCAGGCCTGTGTGTGTATGTTGGTGTGTGTATGTTGGTGTTCACATTTTTATATGGTGATGGACCCCAACGTCACAGGTGTACATTGTGCTTGAGGTTTTACAGCAACTTTTTGTCCACAGTGAAAACAAAAAGGAAAAACCAAATTTGGACCACAGCTAAATTGTATAGTGACCCAAAAGTGTAACTGGCAACTTCTCTAACTAGTTTTAAAAATTACTTCTAGGTGGGAATTATTACTTTTACTTTAGAAATAAGCTGGATTTTATAGTGGGCTTGAGGTGCCCATAACAAAAAAATAATTCAGTGATCCAATTTTAATAAAGTCGGGTTATCCTGTTAGCTGTCACTGTGTTTACCACAACGAGCCTGAAAAAATGGAAAAGATTTTTCTGATGTGATTTGTTTGTAGCCAAACGTGCACATTGTAAAGTATACATGGCCCTCTCCGGGGACACTCGTGTTCTTGTTTTTGTTGTACACAATGTTATTAAGGATCTTGTGACTTGTGCTGCTGTAACCAAACCTCTCTGGATGAGATCAGCCACAGGAGAAAAGGTGACATGAACTTGAAATGAAAGAGTGCAGTGAAGCAATGTTTGCTGGACTGTTCTAAAAACAGCCAGTGATTAGTTACAAATACATTAAATTATAAATGTTGTTAGGAACCTGTGGAAAGATGTCTGACAACTTCAGCATTTTACAGATGAAGCCCTCAGCTGTAGGAAAAAACTTGACTGGTGTTATTTCTGTTGAAGAAAGTGTTATGAGATAACGAAGTGTCGGTTTAGTCGATCTCATGTTTTCAGGTTAATTAAAAAAAAATTTCAGTCAAAAATTTCCGGTAATATTAACAGTGAGTTAAATTATTCTGGAGTCTAAATCAATTGACAAATTTCATAATTTCAAGCTTAGAACAAAAAGATTGCAAACTCTTTTTCCTATATACAGTGTCATGGAAATTTTAAAGTGGCTGAGACATGGATACACACAAAAGTTATGAATATATAATATTCATAACTTTTATAAGTTAGGCTCCTGCCCCTATTAAAACCACTAATTAACACCAAGGGCAGAAGCCCCGAGTTAACAATACACTGGACTTTTACAGTTACCCAGCCCCACCCTGTTCTTTTCCATGGCTGGTGCTAGGCAGAAGAGCCTACTCTCCTGGGCTAGGCTGAGGAGCCCCACTCTCCTGGGCTAAGCTGAGGAGCCCCACTCTCCTGGTCTTCACATTCCAATACCTCTTATCAGTCCACCTTATGGCTTTTCACCCAGTTTCACTGGGCTGCACAGACAGTTATAATTCACGTACAGAACCGATCATAAGTACATTGTTATTTTCCCATCACAACAGTTACGGTCTTGAGCTCATGACCTGCTTGGGGGAAGAGATTTCTGTAATTTTGCGTTCTCCATGAAGGCACGGTGTGTCTACATCTGAGCGACTCAGACTTGCCTCTCTGACTAACACGACACCCACTCCCTCCTTGGGGTCGCCTGATACGTAAGTGAAGTTGCAAGAAAATGGGAGAAAATAAATTTAATAGCTGAATTTTGTAAATATATTAATTTAAAACAAAAATGTTAATAAAGTCAATGAATATGTTCTGTTATATATAGATAATTGTCAACAATATAACTGGGGATGGTAAAACGGCAGACATCAAAATGGGGTCATGAGCCCAGAAAGGTTGGGAACCTCTGCCCTGTGCCTAACATTTGCAGATTGTTACTTTGTGAACACTTAGTGTTCTTTGGTGGTGTCTCACATAAAGGCATTTGATTTCAACAGGCTACGGAGAGCTGGATTAGACCACAGGGAGTTGGGAGGTTTGTAAGGCCGGTAGTGGTTCTGCTGTCTCATACTTCTGCACAGGGCAGGTGAGGCAGCACTGGGTGTGGAGTTGGTGAGTCCTGCTGTCTGTGTTACTGCGCTTGCAGTCTTTGCTGCCCTAACATGTTTGGACTGTTCCGTGTATGAGTGCCGTCCTGCCTTTACTCTCCACCATGTACGTAACGCTTCATGTGAATGGTTTGTTTCAGTGGGTGGTGCTGCTTTTGGTCAGTGTTTTAATGAAAGGGAAATGAGCTGTCTTGTGCTGTGTATCAGGCTGGCGGTTTTGAGGTACCAACAACACTGCAGGTGGACTCTTTGAAGGTCTCTTCCTAGGCCTGGTCACCATACTGGTTTGCTTGTTATTGTGTAAGCTTATTCTCGTGGGTTCCCATGAGTCTGCAGTGCCAGACTGTAGTGATATTGTGGCATCCAGTAATACCCTTTTAAGTTTTATAATTTATATAATAATTTTTATAATTTTATTTAAGTTTTATAATTTCATAAGTAGAACTTTGGCAGGTAAGTATTTTTGACTGTTTTTCAGATTTTAGCAAAAGCTATACATAAGGTTTCTGCATATAACTGATATCTTAAAAAGTGCTGGCTGCTTCAAGTTTCTTTGTTGTTGGTTTTCAGGCATGTTAAAGAGCTGATGTAGCCTACACCTACTTGCAGAGTGGGACTGCTCAATGCTGTCAGAAATCCTTAATTCAGCAGAAATCTCAGGGCATCAAGTGAGCTTACTACAGCTACAACTGAAGGAGGCGGGGGGGGGGGTACGAATGTTCCCCTCCAACTGCCAAGCAGGCTGGACACGCCCCATGTGGTTCTGCTGCTTTCCTGAACTCACACCTCCCTCCTCCCTCACACAGCACACCAATACCCTGCCTCAACACGTGGTTGTACTGGGGGGAGGGAGGGCAACACTTGGCAATGCAGCACAGGGTGTGTCACAAATGCACAAGTAAGGTAAAAAAGCTGAATAAAACACTCCCCCATTTTTATATAAACAAGGTGTCTTTTGTTTTTCTAAACTGCACTGGATTGAATTGGGAAAGAGAGCAGGCATCTCCTATCTTTTCCATTAGTTTTTCTATTACATTATTATTCTATTTTAAAGAAATGTGCATACTGCAGTTTTTTGTTTTTCCTTTAGAGATCGGTGTGCATGTGTGCGCGCGTACACGGAGGTAACGGACAGACCTTGACTAGATGGCAGAGCCTGTGTGTAGTTGGGGTCCGAGGGAGTATCGTTGCAGTGCCCCTCTCTCCACATGTGAGTTTGAGGTTTACTCAGACTCGGTCCTTTTTACTGTCGTTAATGTTAGGAGCCTTAAAGCTGCAGCTAAGGGTTGGGCTTTGTTTTTGGTCAGTAACTTTTATTTTGTACTGTATCAAATGAATTTTATAAACACACTTGAACGTGTCTGTGCGGGTACGTGTGTGTGTGTGTCTGTGGTCCCACTTTTTGGGTGCTTGCCTACATACATGTGCAGTTATGTACACACACACACACACACTACTGTAAATCCTGAGTTTGGTTGCTTACTTTTTAACTCCTCCTCCATGAACATGTTTCCTTATTTATTCTGTAAACTATACTTATAAAAATAAAAAGGAAACACATGATTAGTACTGTTAGTAAATGTGCTAAATCTGACCTCTGTAAGAGGGATTGTCCGGGCTGCGGAGGTTAAAGTAAACTGATTAATGATGAATGTCTGAAAAACTAAAGTATTTACTGCAATTCAAGCTCAATGAAAGCAAGATGTTTCTGGCATCCTGCACATTAAGTTAGTATACCTTGTCAATGAATAGATCATGTCACTATTAATTCTGAAGGACATTTCAAACATTAGTTACAAAAGAGAAAAAATTAGAACATAGGACTAATCAACTCAAAGTCAAATGTGCCCAGACTAGATGTAGATCTCTGTAGTTTAACAAATTCATTAAGGTGAAGGCCACATCCACCATGTCAAATTAGGTGAAACAAAAAAATAATTAGTGAAAAAAATCTCAAGACTGTGACATCCTAATGAAACAAACATGATGAAACTGACAGCACCAGGTACTACTGGGTTGTCCAACTCTCATCCAGACCACTTTGGGGGTCAGACGCAAACACAAAGCAGGGTGCACAGTAGATAGGGTACCACTCCAAGCCTTTATATACACACAACTTACAGGCAATATATGATTGTCAGTCACCTTCAAACCGTGGGAGAAAACCAATTATAGGTATGATGCAACAAACTGGAAAGACGAGGTGAGGTCCAAGTGCAGAGTATAATGTAGGTTTATTCAAGGCAAAACTTTTTTAAATTTTTACATGCAAGGAGTCACACTTTCATTCCATCCGTTTGAAGACTGCTTCTTGTAGATGAAAATCAGTCGTGGCCTTTACATAAACTTGCAGATGCGAGCAGGCTGCAACGCCGTAAATTGTGCAAAAAAATTAAAAAATTGTTTTATATGTGGCATGTCGTCTTAAATCAAAACTTCTCGGTATGTACTCTGTGAATTTGTAACGTAAAATAGTGAATCTCCTAAATAATGCTTGTTGTATTTACGGTGGCTGTATATTCAACGGGATCACAGACATATTCATTTCTATGAATGAGATTATTTCACTCCAGAGACAGCAGCTGATGTTACACCATTTACAGTGCAGGCGAACCGTTTCTTCCGCACCAATCAGCGCCCGTAAACTACGGCGTTTCCGACGACGTAAAAACACATACACAAATTCGTAGATGACTAGCAACGGTGCGCTTTACGGCACGTAAAACGTGGCCCCTCCCCTTGTTCCTATCGTAGTAGGGAGTCCAAGAAGTAAACACAGATCAGTGTTTTTAATTTAAATGAGCATTTTTGATCTGTTTCGTGGGTTTTTTGGACTTCCCGGAGGCCATTACAGTGGAGATGGCCGAAGGTATGAGTAAAACACGTTATTATTATGTTTTATATTGTCTATTGATGCTTTACTTCCTATCTAAACCTAACTTCGAATAGTTACAATAATAACCGCAAATAGACAGTTCTATTTAGCTTCCCTAAAGTAAAATTAACAAGTGAATGTCCATGTCTCTGCTGTTGTTCAACTCGGCTTTGCCTGTTGACACTGGGTGATGCAATTGGCTGCATGTTTATGGTGACATATTAGCTAAATGTATAACGTGTTACTCGTCAGCGTTTAACACCAACAACAGCAAAAATGCAGTAATACCAGTTACGTGTTGTACGAATGAGAGTGAAGGAAATGGCTGGGTTATTTAGCCATGCTCATACAGCGTGTTACCATTTTAGCGAGATGTAGCATTGCGATGAAACGGATGTGGTTATTTTCAGAGGAATGATAACTAGGGGGCTGCTTCATTTGGGATAAAGAGACATCAGTGGTTGGTTAATTTATTTTAGGCTACCAGCGCACAAAGTGGGGCTTCAGGATTACATCTGAAACCTGCTTTCAGTAATGTCTTTTTTTCAGGGATCCATTCTTCGGTGGCATGACCCATGATGAAGACGATGATGATGATGAGGAGGAGGTAGATGAAGGAAATCGTGATTTCTTTAGCAGTGGCTTTGGTAGTATGCAGCAGGATCCTTTTGACGACAATCTGAGGTTTGGGTTCAGCTTTGGCCCGTCTGGACTCCAGATGAAGGAGCCTAAGTTGTTTGGCCATGTCTTCAGAGAAATGGAGGAGCTGTTCTCTTCTCTCAACATTTGGGATCATCCACCAGACGTTGGACTTTTTGGTACGAGCTCCTTCCCCCTCAGGCGTTAATAGCTGTGCTTATTTGCAATTTTGCCACTTCGTATTGGACTGTCCCTGCTGCCTCTTTTACTGTCAGTTTGTCTGTGTAACTTTGATTTCAGAGCTGTCTACTTTCAATAAGTTAAAACTGTATATTTCAAATGGTTAATTTTACAAAATTGTTCATATGAAATCTACCTTCATGATGCACTTTTGTGTGCAGAGGGAATGTTGTTTACTTCCACATTACCACCATCTGTATCTTTTTGCACCACCTGCTTTATATTTTCTCATTCAAGATACATGTTGTTGTTGCATTACAGTTCCCTGACCTGACTAAGTTCCTCTTCTCTACATTGTAGGTGTGCCCCCCATTGAGGCGCCTTTTCCTCCTCAGGGCGGGGAACATGGGAATGCAAGAGCAGGATTTGGCTCCCTAAGAGACTTCATGCTAAAGAATCCAGACCGTGAGGTTTCACCACCTACTGAGCCACCACCATCCCGCCAGCGGAAACCATTTTTTAAGGTATAGCTGTCTGCGCTGTGTCACGTTACTACGGCCCCGGCCTGAGCATCTTGTTCACACGTGCCAGTGCGAACTCAGCCCTATACTTTCCCATCTTTGTTTCTTCTCCCCATTCCCATCCTCCTTCATACATAGTTTGACGATCTGTGGAGGAGAGGACCAACCAAAGACTATGAGGGCACAGAACGGGAGGACAGAGGTAAGCGTTTTATCCTTTTAAACTTTTGTAGTCTGAGGGCTCTGCTCTTAATTTGGCCAGGACCGAAGTGTTACTTTAGAAGAAGCTCCATGAACAGAGATGCCATCATTAGTAGTGAATGAACATTAGGAGGATGTATCAGATGAGCCAGAAAAATGACATTTGTTAACTTAGCATTCTTAAGCTATCAGACAAGTTTCCATAATCTTAACTTTGGAAATTTTTATAAAAATAGGTTTCTTTAATGTGGACCATCTTGGTTTGGCTCCATTGTGAATTGTGCTCTGCACGCATGTGTACTTTCTAAGCATGCTTGTACTTTGACGCTGTTTATGTACAGATTTGGACTCGAGGGTTGCGTCAGAGGGTCTGGAGAAGATCTTGACCCCTCCCCCAACACATTCTCAACCCAAACACAGGTCTTTCTCTCAGGTGGTCACAGTCCGGAAAATAGTTTTGCCAGACGGGGTATGTTGCTTGCTTTATTTCTGTAACTGGCAGTGATAAATGTTTCACCTAGATGGCATTGGTTTTGAATGTGTCCTCATGGGTTTGTTCACACATGAGGAATGACTTTCTCAGGGACTGTTGTTAGATCCTCATTAATTACCTTATGTGTGTCAGACAGTGGAGGAGAGGCGTACAGTGAGAGACAGCCAGGGGAGCGAGGAGACCACAGTCACACGTTCAGGCGGCCCACAAAGCCAGCTGGGGCCACCATCACCTGGTTAGTACCTGGTAGTGTGTGCGTGTCTCGGCATGTGTTCAGTGTTAGCTGTACCAGCTTTCTGGGACCCTCAAGTTGTATTTCTCACGAGCTCATTGAACTGTGTGTGCGCGCGTGTGTGTCTTAGGACGTCAGCTTCTCCTACTTTGATTGGACGTTCCCTTATTGCTTTTTATTGTTTTTTTATAGGTAGTGTACCTTCAGATGGACTGCAAGATGACGTCTCCATTTTCTCCAAGTTTTTTGGGAGTTTCAGGGGTTGAATTAAAATTGATAGAAAATGGTGTGAGACTTGGAGTGTTAACTTATACAAGTGCTATTGGTGAACAAACTAAATGTACTAATTTTGCCACTCCCATAAAATAATTATATGGGTTCTAATGAAGTTATGAATCTTTATATACTGCATATGTAATATAAAATGTATAATTTGATTTGGTGACATTTAACTAACTAATGAAATTATTGTATTTTCATTTTTTCTCATAAAAAGTGGGAAATGTCATACTTTTATTAATACACGCTTTTGACAAGTAAATGGTCATAAGAATTCATGGTAAAATTAATCGTGCTGCTTATCCCCCCCCCAGTTTATAAATGTATACATCCAGGTTAATTTCTCTGAATGTGGTTGAGTTTGGCTAGCACCTTCCAGATTTTTCACTTATGAAGACAGACACAAGGGCATCATCTTGGGTCTAGTCCAGTGAAAAGTGGAGTGCCTTTGGTGGACATGTTTACAGCAGGAAAGGCAAAGCATTTAGATGTTGGCAGAATTTACAGTGTTACAGCCAACGTATAACAATAAATAGATAAATCAAAGGCAAGGCTTCTGTCATTGTGTTGAGCGGTAGACGGTGCGTAGATAAGCTTCATCTTTAAAATGAGTGAGCAATTCTATGCTCATATCAAGTAGATTGGTGATACATTGACCTTTGGCGAAGATGATTTTACTTGTATATCACTTACATCTAACACAAAGAGGGAGAGAGGTGATGGTGATTTCTCCATATCTTACATATGAATTATAAATGTCAGCTTTTACAACCTGTTATATGATGGACTGTAGCAAATTACAATATTATATCATAACCTTTGTGCAAGCTGTTGACTGTTAAGTGGTAGTTACCCGCTAATGATTCTGGTAATAAAAGGAGACTTTGTAACTTGCAGAGGTTTTGACATTTTTAAATACATATCCATTTTTTTTGAGTGCAGTTTGATTTGATGCTTCAGAATGGAGCAGATGTACAAGCCTGTAAAGTTGTAACTAGTTTTTACCACTAGTGCTCTGTTTTGGGACTGTCAGAAGTACATTTCTCCCAGGTTACCATTCCACACTTCTCACTAGTGTGAGTCTGAGCCGGGGTGGACAGTTGCAGTCCTGCAGGGCCGCAGTGGTGCTGGTTTTTGTTTCGGGAAATTCATTCAATTTAATTTGACCATTTAATCCAATATCTATTACATTATCACTTTCCTTCATTCTTTCTGATTGTTTCCGTCTGTGCCTAGTTGTGTTAAATAATTGATAGTAAGAGTTACAAAGAAGAAAGTTAAAAGTGACACTTGCGGCTTTAGGTCTGTAACAAAATGTAAATCACATTACATTGTCACTCTAACTACAGAATCATTGGACAAAATGTCTGGATAATTTTCTGTGGTGTTTAATTCAAATGTGAAATCATTACATGTATTCAAATTTTAATAATTAATGACCAGCACAAACAGGTGCTGATAACAAAGACTGTTAATCAGAAGCAGTCACTTAAATCATTATTAACAAAAAATTATGCTATAATTGTTAGAAATATTAAAAAGCAACATTAGTGAGTCTTGTCACTCTAAAAATTCTTATTAAAATGAAAAAAGGTTGTTGAGAATGTCTGGATTGACAGTAATTATACAAAAACTAAATGTTTAATTGACATTAAGGTTTAATTAAAAGCAGAAATTGGCTGATGCAATTACCTACACTCACTGGGGTCCAGCAGGACCGTGACTGCTTACCTTTGGTCTAACCGAAATCTGAAACAGCCACATAGAGTGGAGAGAACACACTGACACTACTACCCATTCATTTTATGGAGTTTTACCTTGCTATATTTAGATGAAATTATGATAATTTAGTTGCAGAAAAGATTTATGAACAAATCAATATGTAGTTTAGATTTTTTTTTTTAACCGGTATAAACACGCGTACCTACTCTGCTTTTTTAGACCTGTTTTTAAGGAGAGCCCCTCCTGGTCCATTACCAGTTCCATCATAAAGAAGGCTCAGCAGCAACTTTACTTTTTCAGGAAGCCATCTCCCTCCACCCATTCTCACCATGTTTTGCAGAAGGACTACTGAGAGCATCCTTTGCAGCTGCATCACTACCTGGTTTGGGAATTGCACCACATCGGATCGCAAGAACCTGCAGTGGGTAGTGAGGACAACTGAGAAGATCATTGGGATCCCTCTTCGCTCCATCAAGAACATTTATACTACACACTGCACCTGCAAGGTCACCAGCAGCGTGGGTGACCCCACACACCCGTCACATAAACTGTTCAGTCTCCTGCTGTTTTGTAGAAGGTACCGGATAATCTGGGCCCACATGGGCAGACTGTCTAGCAGCTTCTTTCCCCAAGCAGTAAGACTCCTCACCTGTCAGGGGCTGGACTGATAGACTGATCTCTCTCACACACTCACCAACACTGCACTGCTGCACTTTAACATCATTGTACACAGCTCATCAAACTGTGCACTTTACATAGAACTGTGTCAGTGCTGCTCTGTGCTGTGTTTACTTCTTGTTGTTTGCACTACACACAGAAATACTTGCTGTTGTTGCACACTGTATTTTCTGTTTGTAGCTTTGTGTTGTCCTTTGTGTTGTTTTATGTAGCACCTGGGGTCCTGTGGGGACATTGTTTCATTTCACTGTGTTCTGTACCAACTGTATACAGGTGAAATGACAATGAAACTACTATCCTATCCTATCTTATCCTAAATATGTTTACTTGTTGATATGGTATTAGAAATCAAATTTTATTCTACTATTCAAACCTTCACTAACCCCATGATGCATGCTTTTACATTTGGAATATGACTACCATGCCCCGCCTTGAATCATAGGTCGTATAAACATTGACATAAAAACGGACTCGTAGCCTCGCTGAAGGCAGCTTGTGCTCTTCTTGCCGAGCTGGTGGTTGTGGGCGAGTGCCTTCAGAGTCAAGTGAAGAGATGAGGAGGCGGCTGGAGATGTGTGGGGTCAGGAGTGAGCTTGTCAGGCAGTGCCTTGCTGAGGGCCTGGGCGTCTACGTCATGATAGTGAGTGTCTATATGTGTGTGTGTGTGTGTGTGTGTGTGTGTGTGTGTGTGTGTGTGTAACAGACCACCTGCTTTATCAGTTTGTCAGTGTGTGCTGTCTGTTCATGCTCTCCTGTTTTTCTGACTGACGTCGCATCTGTTAGTGTTCTCCACTCTATTCCATTTCTCTACTAAGACCAGTGATCGCTGAAGTGGTGCACATGCTGAGTTTTTAGGTGTTACAAATATTTTTGAGAAAACATAGTGATGAATGCATAAAATGATTTGTGCAATCTTACATTTTCTTTGCAAGATTTTCTAGACCAAAAACCAAGTGCCACAGACTTCTAAGGTTTTAACTAAGTTTTTTAACTTTTTGCAAAAAAACATTGACTTTACACTGTAGGAGGGACTACATTTACGAGAAAGAGATTTTGACCTTAAGACAACAATATGACAGAAATCCCAATTCAGCAGGTTAATGTGAAACACAACAGGGGCCATTTGAACTATTACTGCTTGAAAATGTATAAAGTTGTCGATTTGTAATTTAAAAATTGATGGTGTAGATCCTGGGATATACATGTAATCTTTTGTCATTCTTCAAGACTAATCACACTGTTGGGTTCACTGAGAACAGCAATGTGAAGTTATGCTTACAGGCCTTTGTCACATCACTGCAGTTGTTGGGATGTGGTGCTGTTGCCCAGGTGACGACCTCAGAAAACACCAAAGGCCAATATATATCAATCAACCTGGGTTTTGCTCTGGGCACAACCTTTGGAGTGTACATCTCAAAAGGCGTGTCAGGTGCGTGCCCTCTATATGTCTGCCTGTTTATTTGTATCCAGTTGTGTTACTTTGTTTCGCGTGTACATGCTAAGAAACAATTATAGCGAATACACCTCCTTTCTTTACTCTTTTTTCTTCAGAATAGCTTTAATTTAATGAACTCAGCGTCAGTCAGACTAAGATCCCAGCCTGTGCTAAATCCTTTATTTTGAATCTGTTTAAATTTCACATTGGTGACTCTACAGATCGCTCCCTGCTTGTACTCACTCGTGTTTGCACCTGGGGATTGTTATTGTAACACCCCTGCTTGTCATGACCCTTGTGTACCCTAGATGTCACCCTTTTTCCTGCCCGCCTTGTGTTGAGTCATTGTTGGTACCCCGTTGTCTTGTTCTCCCTGTATTGTTAGTAGTTTCTGATTGTGTCTCGTTGTCCCCTCGTTATCATTTGCCAGCCTCATCTCATTTTACCCTGTCAGTGTGCCTTTATTTACCTCCCTACATTGTTAGTCCTTTGCAGGTTGTTGTATGTGTAGTTGTACACTTGCTGTGAACGGAATGTAATATTAATATTAGTGTGACCATATTCTGCTTTTGTATTCTTGTAGTTAGTCCTGTTAGTTTCCAGCCTTGATTGTTTCCCCTTGTTATCTGTAGTTTGGTTTGGTTCTCCCTATTGTTTGTAATTTAGCATTGTTAAACCCCAGTTCCTATGTTAGTTCCTTGTTTTGCTTTTTATTAAAGCCTGATTTTTGCACATTTGGCTTTGCCTCTCTTGCCTGCTTGGCACAAACTTTACAGTTATTGTCTAAGTAAGTTCCTATTTATGATCCTGGAGCTCAGTGTTCTTTATACATTTACAAAAAATGTAGGAGTGATTACATTTATCAGAAAGGGTTGTTGACCTTAAAACAATAATGTGACTATTATCACAGGATACATTGTGTATATCCAGGGCAAACATAATGGTTTTTCACTATGGCCTGCCCTGTTGAATTCTGGCCCAAGCAGCTGTTACATGACTATTGATCTGCCAGTTTGTCTTTTTTTGTACCACATTCTTCATGCATCCACAAAACTGTTTTGCATAAAAACCTTGGTAGGGTTGCTATTTCTGTAAAAAACATACTGTAAAGTCACTCACCAGCTACCTGACCTTACTGTACATACTGTACTGTACCAGCCAGGTGGGTGCTGGGATGTAGAAGTCTCCTGGTTCACATCCCTGCTCAGGTGCCAGGTATGTCCTTGACACTCACAAGGCTACCTTCCTGGGTGGCGCATGTGGCTGCCCACTGTTTCCCCCCAGGGGAATGGGTTAAATGCAGAGAAAAGTTCCTTGTATGTGACAAACATACTTGGCCCTTCCCCCTTAAAACTTTTCTGTACACTTTCTTACTCTGGCTGGAAACAGAATCTCTAAGCACTGCCCATCTGTTTTTCAGAGAAAACATTTAAATGTTTCACTGTCTAAATCAATTTTGGAGAACATGGAGGCATGTAAAATAACATGTAAATGTGTGTGTTTACATATTACAGTTGATCTGATATGAAAAGATTTACAAAGATGTGCATTCATTGCTCATTTGCTTAAGCAGTCTTTCTCCCTCAGGGGCTCATCTTAACCCTGCCGTGTCCCTCAGCCTGTGTTTTCTGGGCATGCTTTCCTGGAAAAGCCTGCCTTTCTACATCACCTTTCAGATTCTGGGGGCTTTCCTAGGGGCTGCCACAACTGCTCTGCAGTATTACGGTAAGAGGGCTAGCAAAGTTTTAAACTGGTTTAGTTAGATCTATATGCATGATAAGAAACACCATTTTTGTTGCCATGGTAACATCTGCAGACAGCTAATACACAGGATGTGTCTGTGCATGTATATAGGTGCTATCATGGAATATAGTGGTGGGCGGCTGACAGTGACTGGACCCAAAGCTACTGCTGGCATTTTTGCCACTTACCCAGCAGATCACTTAACCTTGTGGAATGGCTTCATTGACCAGGCAAGACCTTTCTTAAACAAACCTAGGAAAACTGGCCTTCATGCTGTGCTCATTCATGCTGTAGGCAGGCAGTGTATACTAGCAGTATGGTACTTGCTGACATACACCCTGACAGTTCATATCCATTGTTATTAGGTTATTGGAACAGCCATACTGCTTGTGTGTATCCTGGCCCTGAGTGATAACAGGAACTGTCCAGCACCCAGCGGCCTACAGCCAGTGATGGTGGGCTTAGTGGTGCTAGTGATTGGGATATCAATGGGGTCGAACTGCGGGTACCCCCTGAACCCAGCCCGAGACTTCGGTCCCAGGATCTTCACTTACATTGCTGGATGGGGTGAAGAAGTTTTCAGGTGCGCCGCTGTTACGGATCCCGCGAGAGTTTATTTTGCACAAGGACAGTTAACTGCAAATGCTGAGCCAAGCGTAGCCAACGTGTAAACGATATATGTAGACAGAAATTTAGTTATTCATTTAGTAATTTATTTCAGTAAACCATTAATGAAATTTAAAACAAAAAGGCAGATTGAAAAAATATTTGTAATATTTTAAATGGGAAAAATCGTTTGCAGCCTCTCCAAAAAACCCAAAAGTAATTATCTCAAATATCAGTAAAACACTGTAAAATACCTATATAATGATCATCCAGTGATATTTCTAATATAATTTAATATATCATATATCATTCTTAAACATTTAATGTCTTTCAATGATAGCATTTCAATACATTTTACAACAAGCCTTTATACAGTACTGCGTGTTCCAGTATGCATCCTTAAGCTGTGTATACTGTGACAAATATTCAATAATAAAATGTATGTAAAATTTTAAGTGAAGACATCAGTTTCAATTTAAAAAATGGACATATGCCATTAATGAGCAGTTAATGTACTCTCACATAGAAAATAATTCTTGCTTGTAAATTTTTTTTTGTTGCTTTTTTTTTTACATTTGCCCAACACAGAGTGGATATGACAGAGTAAATTAGACTTGCTGCCTGAGTGCTGGGGTAAAAAACAGTAAACCTTGCTCCCCCCAGGGGGATGGGTTAAATGCAGGGAACAAATTCTTCACATGTGACCCATCTACTACATATAGTATTAAATATTGGCCAAATAAATGATTAGCACTGTCTGATAATGCTGAACATGTACATTTTTCTTTCCTAAATCAGGGCAGGAGGAGGCTGGTGGTGGGTCCCACTGGTGGGTCCCTCACTGGGGGCCCTTGTTGGAGTGCTGATCTACCAGCTGCTCATCGAAGCTCATCATACTGAGAAACAAACAGACTCCAGCTCTTTGGCATTGGGAGAGATTAATGATGGCAGCACCAGCAAACAAGAGGACGTCAGAGAGTGTCATGTGCGAGTTATGGAGAGGGGGATGCAAGAGGACAACTGAGAGTGTCATGTGCGAGTTATGGAGAGGGGGACGCAAGAGGACGACTGAGAGTGTCATGTGAGAGTTATGGAGTGGGGGACGCAAGAGGACGTCAGAGAGTGTCATGTGCAAGTTATGGAGACGGGGACGCAAGAGGACGACAGAATGGAAGGGAACTGTCCTGTGTGAATGGGACAAAATATCACCTCTAGGTAGACTGAGTTTGTTCTGCAATGACAGGACTGGTGACTCATAGGGTGAGGTTTTCATATGACTTGCAAACCTTTATCCATGTCACTGTATTTATTTAACGAGCACATTTGCCTTACAAACTATGTGATGTGTGTGCATATATATATATATATATCCATCCAGTATCTTAACCGCTTATTCCTGGTGAGGGTCACGGGGAAACCTGGAGCCCATCCCAGAGCCACACAGGGCAGGGGGCACCCAGGGCAGGGCACCAACCCACCACAGGGCGCGCGCACACACACACACACTACGGGCAATTTGGACACACCAATCAACCTAACCTGCATGTCTTT
>JABJVR010000854.1:0-16655 GCA_025773905.1 Chitala chitala
TTGACAATATTGCCACCTTATTTATATTGGGCACCTATTATAATAAGGGTAACCTGACCATATGTGGCCGTGTCACACTGCTACTGCTACTACTCCTGCTTGTACTTTTGCTACTGCTGCTAATACTACTTGTCATTCTACCATCACTACTACTACTTCTATTTCTACGTCTACCGCACTACAGTTTTTATATTGTGTCTGTCTGCTTCAGGATTAATTACTTAATATTTTACTGAGTCTAAAACTTCTTTGTAGGAAAGTGCTGAGTGTTGGAAACTTGCATGTAGTTTTGCTGATGCTATGGCTCTATATGCTATTGGGGACTGTGTTAGGCAACTTTCAGCGTGGGATTTTTTTTTCATGACATCATGCTTATGACCCAAAAGCTGAAGTACTGTTCACTGCAAAACTGGGATAACATAAAAAGGGTAATACACATGAAATGAATCAAGCATATACATTTTAGCTGGTATCAGACTAATGGTACTTTTAAAAGTAAAAAAAAAATGTTATGTGTACATATTCTTGGGCTGTTTGCAAAATTCTCCAGATAAAAAATGTTAACTCAAAGGTGTTATGTGCAGTTAAGTTATTTATGATGATGGTTTTGTCTTGTAGACAGTTTTTACCTGGCTGGCCATACAAGGCCATCATCCCTGCACTCCCAGTCCATCACGTCAAGGATGCCAGCTACTCATACATCCTGCAATTCCTCTGGGGAGAAGGAGGTACCACCCCATCACAAGACTGCCAAGGATTCTGCCAAGGAGATGGGAAAGGATAAACAATTAAAAAGTGAACTTAGTCACTCCTTTTCCCGCAAAGACAAGGACAAGTTGAAGGAGGCTTCAAGGTTGCACAGTATCATGGACCTCACCCATCCCGTGAAGCTGGAAGGAGAGAGGGAACTAGTAATCTTGGATCAACCTTTTAAGACTGGAGGACACACCTTGCCATTCTATCATGAACATTTACCCGGTCCTCTAGAGTCAAAGTCAAAGAACCCCTTGCAAACATCTTCCCTTAGTAACTGTAACAATGGCTTCGACAGTTCTCCTCTTCTGTGTCGGGACACTGAACAGGATAAGAAACCCAAACGCTTTGGCCACCCCGATGAAAACATTCGTCCTGTAGACCAACTTGAAAAATCTGACTCGGGTCTGACTTCTGTTGGCACTTTACAAATATCTCCAAATTGTCCCTCCCCTAACAATAACTCTTCACAGCTGCCCCCACGATTATTCCCTCCTGGTGCATACCCTCCTCCTCATCAAATGCCATCCAGTGTTCACCCCATGTATCCTGCTGTAACGAAGCCTGAAAGGGAAAACAGAGTGACTGCGCCCACATTTGTGCCTGCTGTTGAGGTATGTGAGAAAAACGGACCAATCCAAATAGCCTCGAAGGCTCGGGACAATAAACATGAAAGGAGTGTAGAGAAAGACAAAAGTCAGTTTTTTGATTTGCAATTTTGCAATGAGAGGACCGCTCAGGCACATAACTCTCTGGTCCATGGGAATGTTAGGAGAACAGACATGTTGAGGGAAGAAGGTTCTGTTATCAAACAAAACTCTTCAGTGCTAAAAAAGCCTCCAACCTCAGAAATACATAGGGACAGATCTGTTCTGAGTTCAGATTCTAACTTGGCCTTAGTAAGTGCCACACCCAAAGAAACTATGAAAATAGATGTACTTGCTGAATCACAAGGTCAAGGGTATGGAATAATCCATAAGGAGCACATTAGCGATACTAGGAAAATGTTCAGTGCTGCTGATTCTACAAGGACTCACCAGGGTCAACAGTCAGCAAAGAACCTAGTTTGCTCCAAATACAAATGTAAACCCCCTGAAATGGGAAATCACTCCACAAGCCACAGTGACACATGTGTGACCCGTCACGGACATAGAGGTAGACCAGAAGAAGGATGCAAGAAGTTGTACTTGGATCCTTTGGGTGTACAGAGGCTTCACTTGAGCAAGGGCACAAGCAGAACCTCTGAGGGTCCACGTTTGGAGACCCATGGGGAAGTGTCTGCTATGCAAAGCTTGATAAAGTACAGCGGTGACTTTGCCAAGGAGTACAATTCCAGACAGGTTCCAGACACCAGAACTCCCTTTGGAGGACTGGGAAGTATGAAGGAGGACAGCAGCCAGCCTGAAGAGTCCAAAGTCTCCCAACACGGGAACCACCCAAAAAGTGAGTTGGAGCTGTCTGAAACCACAAAGTCCTTCTGTCGAGAGGGCGTTGGATCCCAGGGGGAAATGGAGGTCAGGCATCCGCCTGTGGGGATTGCAGTGGCTGTGGCTCGGCAAAAAGAATGCAGTAAAAAGTTTACGTCAAGCATGTCCAATCAGCACAGGACCCACCGCCCTGTGGGAAGCATCAAAGGTAAGGGGCTTACCCTACATCAAGAAAATGCCTTGCTCTGATTGATATATTAAGCAATACAATATCCTTTAGTAGTTCTCTTAAACTGTTTCCATTTCACATGTATTTTTTATTAAAGATGCCCTATCTTGTCACTTTTACTTGCCAGTATGAGCCTGCACCTTATTTTTTTGTATATTGTTTGTTCTACATATAGCCACACAAGTGTAGCCGGGCCCTTTGTAACAATGTCAGACACCCCTCCTTTTTGGATCTCAGAACTCCTGTCATGGGAGCGCTCAATTCTCACTGCACATGCCTTCACTGTCTGCAGAAAAAAACCTGATTGGTAGCACCATGGGAGAGGGGGAAGTCTAGCATGCTTTTTTTTTACTTCACTCCAAGCAGCTGTGTAGTCATTTGTCGGGCCAGAAACCCATTTGGGACACAATGTCTGAAACCTTTGTCTGTAAAAGTAGCTTTAGCTACAGTGTACCCAGCCCACAGTAGTGCTTCCAAGTGTAGGGAAACCATTTGTGTTTCAGTGTCAACAGCTCAGCTGCATTGCATTTAATATAATTTATTGAGAAGAGTTAAAAGGAGAAGCAAAAGCAGCAAATAGCCTTTGACAGACTATGGGGTTTGTTTCTAAGCAGTAGAAGCAGATGTTGAGAGAATTATTTCCACCTATGTGTCAGGATGTTTGTACTGGAAGAATAATTTTAGAGCCTTAGTGATTAAGACTTACGTGGTCCGTTGTGATCTAGTGTAGAAGCAGTTGCATTTGCCATAGAGAAAACAAACATGCCTTTCTCCTGTCCTTACAGTGTGATTTTAAGTTTTATAGGTCATACAAAGTATGCTAAGTTATTTCTTCTTTATATGTTGACATCTTTTATCATAATTGATATATTTCATATTTTAACTAAATGTTTTATTTAGGTTTCTGGTTCTTGTGTTTGTTTCAACAAATTGTTAGAAAATAGAAAAATGCAAGGATGAGGTTTATCCCATTATTAGTTTAAAAGCCTTCATGTTTGTGCATGATATTAGAAGTGGATTTACACTTACAAGTGAGCAACAAATGTTACCTGTTTGTCAAAGCTGGGTGTTTTCAATGTGTTGCACAAGGAGTATATATACAGTTTGCCATTAAAGCAACATGTAAATGCTAGTGCTAGTTTTTCAACTGTATGGTCTCTGTGTTTCCACCTCCATGCTTATTGTTCAACCCCCCCCCCCCCACTGCCCTCAGATCGTTCAGAAGATGGGGAGGATGAGCGCACCCATCACCATGACGACTGTGCTCAGGCAGCCCATCTTGAGCATGAACAGCAGAAACTGTTGAAAATGCGGTAAGAAGAGGGAGGCGCTGCACTGCCTGATATTAATTTGTGCTGTTCTATCTTTGTGTCATAATAAACAGAGCTCTTTGGAAACAAGCTTGAGAAGTGTCCTATGCAACAGACTGAAGAGTTTTTACCATTTGAATGACTGTATATACTTTATTTTTAATTCACTGCCGAGGAACGTCTTCATCATTGCAGTGGTGTCCTGCAATTACGTTGCATAAAAGATAAATAGAGGTACTGCAGTGTAAAGTGTTTTCCTGATGCACCAGTAATGTTTTTGCTAAGGGGTGAGACACCATCGAATCAAAAATCTCAAAGAAAGACTTTAATTGTGCTCTACCCCTTTCCTCCATTTTAATACAAGTGCCAGTATATAGAGAGACGTCTCTTATGCTTTAATTCTATTTAAGATTTCTTGCTAGTGTGCTTTTGTTATTTTCGTATTCTGGGGGGGTCAAAGGGCACTCTTTTGTACATGCACAAAATGAACTTCTTATGGTTTGATTTTGCGCCTCTTGGCCCTGAGGTGTGTATTTCGGCTTAAATGTACAAAAAGAACAATGAACTGAAAATAAAAGTATCTTCCCAATTTTTCTGCAAAAGGTGCAGGACCATGACTCTGTAAAAAGATGTATTTTTCCTTCCGTTGTGTGGAGGCTGGAGATAAGGGCAGATAAAGGACAAGGATGTTTGTCCTTTGATGGTTTTCCATTACAAGGAAAGTAACATGGACTTGCTGAAGTGTGAGTGGGTCTTCACGGCATATAAACAAATCCACAGATTCCTGCTGTGAGGCATGTCTCAGTAATGGGGAACTATTATAACATGCTAAGAAGCAAAGGTCAAGGCAGCCTAAAAAAGAAATAGGCTTCATATTTTAAATATAAAGAAGATGGAAATTATTGAAATGATTCATTTGATGTTCATTAATTTGGAACGCATTACGAAAGTGTATATGTTTTGTAAGTCAGAATTCAGCAGCACATTGACGGTGGAGTTTCAAGTTTTCCCAGTTCATATGAGGTCTTCAAAGTTTCACACTTACTGACAAGAGAGAAGTCCCCCTGCTGGGGAAGCGTTGACTTTGAATCAGTTTGTCTCTGTCTTAAACACAGATTTTTCTTGTACAATCAGTGTACAATGAATCAAGGTGGTTCCTGTTTAGTTGTCTCAGGGCTTAGTTTAGTCAGTGTGTAGTTCGTCACATTTAAAGACAATTTTCAGAAAATACACAGTATTGTAAAGAGTGAAGTTTCATTACAAAAATGGTTTTGTGGACTGCTGTGAGATCTTATGTACAGATAATAGCAACAGACCATATAGTCTAACCATTCTTCCTCAAATATATGGTTTCTGTGTGCTACTGAACTTGCCTTAGGAAATTCAGGCCTGTGCTTCCTATGTATGGTCTATGTCAGTACTATTGTAATAACTAACTTGATTTTTTTCCTGGAGTTACTTCTGCAGAGCTCCTGCTGATACACTGATTTCGTGTTAAACTAATTTTTTTTACACATGCTGAGTTTAATTTTGGAATGTGCACTTGTACTGAAATGAAACACTGTAATGGAATTTAAGTAGATGAAAACTATTCATTTTTCATCACACCCTGTGGTGAGCGATGTGTGGATTTACTTCTAAAGTTTCAAATGGTTCTGTGTGTCCTCATGTATTTGTGAGTTACTCTGAAACATTAGACGTACGACTGCATCTTTTGTTCTTTGCGTTACTTCTCTTTCATCCTACAATGCTACAGTCCGCCTTTCTTTTGCATGCAGTTGACAAAATCCCCTCTAGGTTGTTTTTAATTTTTGTTTTGCACATGCAGGGAGAATAAAGAGCTGGCAGATTACACACATATGCATCCACCCACGGGGTCCAGCAGCGGATTGTATGCCAACCTTATGGTGACTGGAGGCCCAGTCCTATCCGGATCCAGTCGATGGCCCGTTGAGGCCGGTGTCCAGCTTGCACCTTACTCCTGGATGCCCCACGTCAGCACCCCTGCCGTTTGGCTTCCGAGATCTCCCTACGGTATGCTTTGAGGGTGTCGTGGAAAGGCTACCGCACCACTTCCATTTCCGTACTGGAAACCTCCCAAGTTAAATAAACACTGTCTCCACACTGGTTTCCCACTATAAACATTTATGGCCATGGAATGTAAGGAGGAGGTGGGGCAGTTGCTTCAAAGGCTTGGTGGTTGCTTGTTCCGTTAAAACACGTAATCCGCAGAAAGTAAATTAAAATTTTTTCGGAGACTGACAGTCATCATGGAGCAAAAAACAGTTCTGGTTTTGCTAGAAGAGTTAGGTCAGTGAATGCAATATTTTTATAATTCTTAAATCTGTATGAATAAGCTGTTATTTCAGATGAGGGAATGTGGGCCTTCCTTCTTCATGTAGATTTATTAGGAATGTTTGCACTTCTAGGGAACATTATAAGCCCTAATTTGGCTAATCGACTATGTCAGTCAGAGTTTTCTTGACCTACCGACTTGTGTTAGCTTTTAATATTAGCAAGCAGGAGGAACATATTAGGAAATACCGTGGATTTGCATCCTACATCAGTACCCTCATACTTCTCTTTGCAGAAGTAACAGAAAGAAAAATAACCACATCAAAATTCCTTCATGGATAAATATCTGTCTAGACAGGAAAATTAAACAAAAAACAAGTTCTGGTTGCAGTGCACAGATAGCTTCTTTTGTAAATCAGAGATCTGAAATTTCTCAGGCTGTGATCATTTGTATTTAAAATGGTGGTAGTTCAGGTTTGGGAGGAAGTGACCGGCAAAGGGACAGCTGTTCCTGTTTTTTTATTTCCACACAGGGTTGGGCCACCCTCTCCATCAAGGCCTGTCTCCGGAATACTCAGCCACTCTTTCCAGACACATTATTCCACCGTACCACATAGCACGAGACCCTCACTCAGGACAGCTGTTGATCATCCCCACAGAGCCCGTTTCGCACTTTGGTACATCTGTCGTTTCTTTCTTATTGCAGCATTTTTTGCAGTGAAAAGCCAGCATGCTGTGCCTGTGTGGCCTATGTTTGTATCTAATCACTTACACCAACAGCTAACTTGATGGACCGAGGTCCCCCCGTGTGGCCAACAGTATACCCCCAGACAGGCAGCCCCCTCCAGCACAGCCACCAGCGGCAAGCGCTCTCCCAGCATCAGCAGCAGCAGCAGCAGCAGCATGACCTCAGCATGGTCCAACAGCATGCCACCCAGTTTATGGAACATCAGAGGAGCGTCCAACTGTTGGTGAGCTTGGCTGGTTCATATTGTCTATTTGATTCTGTATGTAAGTTAAACCTATACAGTCTTGGCTTTTAGTCTCTAAAGGAGGCTATTACTGCATAAGCACATTTAAAAGAACATTTTTGTAATCAGTTATTGAAATTGTTGGCGTTATGTACCTATTAATGTCAGTTACAAGAGTTAGTTGTCAGTCTTCTGAACATACCATCCAGTATGAAGTTTTAGTTGTATGTTTTTGAACATACAATACTGTGTTTATGATGTTCCTACCATTCCAGTTATAGCATATAGGCAGTTTCAGGTATTTCTTGCCAGACTAATTACTGTAACAGGAGTAGTTCTGAAGTCACTTAAATCTAACATTGTTTCTATGTTAGTCTCTTAATTGAGGTTTTTTTCAGATGTAATGCTTAGTGATGAAAAGTGGCAGGATGGTAGGCATTAGCAGGTGTCCTCTCTGCCAGCAGGAGAGGTTAAAAGCAAGCGACCACAGAGGAGCCAAAAGAGGCAGCGAGGGTACCAAGCAGGGCATGCCCACCATGTCTGCAGCCAATCCTCCGCCTGACAGGCCTCCACCACAGACTGTGGCTCCCCGGAGCTCCTCTTGCGACGCTATAACCCCTGTTCCGTTTGTGCCACTGCCTTGTCCCACCGCTGGCCTTAAGTCTGAGACAGGACAGGAAGTGGAGGAGTGCAAAGCCCACTTGTCACCTTACACCCCCATGTCCACTTCAGCCCAGCGCACTCCCAGTCCTGCCACTGGCACTTTTACACACCCTCGAGTGAGCTCACCCAAAAAGGAATTTGTTCCAGACCCTGAAGAGAAAGAACTAGGTCAGAAATATGTTTTGAAAATTTATTGGTTTTGTGTGTGTGTGTGTGTGTGTGTGTGTGTGTGTGTGTGTGTGTGTGTGTGTGTGTGTGAGTTCACTACAGTACTCCAGAGCGATTAGGCTCATGAAACTTTCGTGAAGCTTCTGTTCAGAAGTGCAGTCCTGTGATTAATCACTTTGTCACTCATGTCACTTGGAGCTTTATCTCGCTGCAAACCTTTACTTAACGGATAAATTCTCGAGAATCTCAAACTCTTCCTTCATCTTTTTTGGCAGATGGCTCTCCTGGATACCCATACCAATCAATAAACAGCTCATTCAGAAGGCCCTATCCCTACCTCAGTTCAACAGATGCAAACAAACAGGCACAGGATGTGCCATTGGCAGCAGAGACTTCAGAACCTAAGGCTTTATTGGCTGAGGTCAAAATGGCACCTGTGCATTCTCCATCTGTGGTGGAGCTGTTCCAGTCCTCTAGAGAAGATTGTACAGTAGTCAAAATGGAAACTGTCCTGGAGCATGGAGAGGAGAACTCAGACCAGGGGGATCGAGGCCAAGTTCTTTGTGTTGTAACCATGCCAAGCTTTGCAAAGCAAGACCCTCAACTTGACTCTGAGCATGAGGGCCACTCTTCACTTACAGCTGGCATTGACAGTGTAGGTAGGGAAACAGAGAATTTGGATATGGTGAAACCTGAAAACTCATCTCTCTGGAACTGTCAAAACACACACCAAGTTATTGAGTCCAGCCCCACATTTACGCTCAAAGCAGAGGTTCAGTCTGTATCTGATTGCTTGGCAGATTCAGACCATAAAACTTCCACACAGTGCAGCAGAACAATCGCCTGCCAGCTCCCGGGTCCAGGTGAAAAATTCATACCTCCCAGTGAATCTGGTTTGGGGGTTGATGAAGAAGACTCTCTTTGCCGGATCACTCCTTGCAAAAATCGATTCCCAGGTCAGGACAACGTTTCTCTTTCCTTGTCTCCCGTGAGCTCGCTGGCTGTCGTGCCTGAAGGCTTAGTTACTGGCATGAACGCACTGCTACCAGCTAGCGGCAAGCTGCCCCGGCCCATTTCTGCACCAGCGTTGACTGACACCCTTCATGCAGAGCTGCCAAATGCTTCAAGTCTGGTGCCCCTGGAGCCATCTGCCTTTGAGGGAATTGTCCTACTGAGTGAGGTTGCTGAGATGGAACAGAAGAAACTCTGCAGTAAGATTCACTTTCCTCATAACACACAAAAAATCCATAGTTCTTTAAATTATCCTCCCTTTTGGGCAAATCAGAAGTTGGTATTTTTATAAAACAAACTTGATCATGTTAATAGTTCAGTGTGTGGAAGGGAACACGGATGAATAGTAGTTGATGAGGAATAAAATTATTTGCCCTCCAAAACATGTTAAATCATGTAGAAATATTGCTGGTCTCTAAATCTCTTTTGTGCCATTGAAGCAAAGTTCCAGAGCAAACACTTTCCTGCAGGTAATGAAAAGTGCTTTGTGTGCAGGTGTGGCACAGTGTGGCTTGGACAGTCTCCTGCTGGCCTGCAGACAGGTTCTGGTCACAGAGCTGGAGCGTAAGCCTGACGCTGCTCTCCGTCTGCCCAGAGAGCTCAACCCCAGCAAGACGTACAGCTGGATGCAGAAAAAGGACGAGTCTGTAAGCAGACTGAGCATGCTCCGAAGCAAACACTTCCTTACACCAGCCTCCATATTAATGTTTACTCTGTCTTTTCATATATCAGCAGGCTCAAGTGGCAAGAGGAGATGTAGCCTCTTTTAATTTAGGAAAACTTGCTGGTTTCATACTGACATGGTGTGAGAACCATAATGCGCTCTGCCTATGACCACCCCAGCTGAATGCATTTTATACTTTGCTTATATTAATCACAGTTAGCTTTAAAATGTAATTTATATGCAGTGCAGGCATAAGCCTTTGAAGTTTGTGTTTTAGAATTCTTGGAAGACATGCTGCTTCTCTGTTCTGTAAATGGATGATTATATAAGGGATAAACCATGAATGGGTGTGCAATTGTACAAAAGTAATTTATAATGGGGTGGAGTGGGTTGCCGCCGACACACTTTGCAGAATGGTTCATGCCGTTTATACCATGGCAACTTTCTAACAATTACCCTATGCATTTTTCTGTGTTAAAGAATAACAGTTATTTTTGCATCCTTTTATTGATACATGTAATGTTGCAGTACAATTAATTACTGTTGCAGCTACATACACTTTTCATCTTGCTGTATAGCCTACGAATACTGTCCTGAATTGGACTGTCTAGATGTCTTATTCCATTCCTTAAAAATGTGGTACATGCTAAATAAAATAGGAAAATCATGAATTTTTTTCTAAGCATATAATTGGATTTGTTTTATTGGTTATTATTAAGTTTAAATCTTGTCTCAAAAATTTTCAGAAAAAATTTTTTAGCACTATATATTTTGGCAAGCAATTTGATTTATACCCGTTCGTTGTCTTGCAGCCAGCAATGTGTCTCAGGGTTCTGTTATGGGACGACTGGGGCTCAAATGCACGACCTCACAGTCCGCACAGAGTTACCAGACAAGATGATTAGACTGCTGAGCTAAAGACCCAAGTCTCCCACTTGGGGGACTAATCGCGTTCTTGTCCTGACTACGGGGGGGGGTTTCACTTAGCAACACTTTCACGTCCAGTGCAGTTGCACAGTTACAGAAATGTAATCAACACTCTTTCAGCAGTCTTAGAGTTTAGAATTCAACAATGTCATAATATAACCACAATTTGCTGTCAGCAGTGTAGCTTATCCACTGTTAGGTCGGGAGACTATGGAATGTAAGAATGTGTTTTTATGGGCTGTCCCAGCACAGCAAACTGATCTCCTGACCATTGCCCTGCAGCTGTATGGCATGAGGTCAGGCCTAGAGGATATGGACACCTTTGAGCTGAATTACCGCATGAAGCTGGCCGAGCTGCAAAGGCGCTACAAAGACAAGCAGAGAGAGCTGGAGAAGCTGCAGCGCCACTGCGACCCTGAGTGAGTCACCCCCTAAGGAGTCGCACGGTCACACGTCTCCACCGAGCCCCAGGATCGAGTCGCAGAAACACGTCACTCTTTCTGCTTCCATTGTTACTCTCCCGCATGACACTGAGGAGCAGTTGTTGTCACAGGACTCTTAAGTCTTTTTATATTCGTTCATTATATTTTTGCACTATTAAGTAACTTGAATTTGTTTCAAAATGCTGTTGACTGAGTGCATCATGTCATGTGCATTGTAGATACTCATACACACATTTTTGCCATTTTTCGCAGGGAGAAGCAGCAAGAGGAGAGGACCAGTTGCTTCTACAGACGGGGTCCAGGAAGACCCAGAAAGAGGAGGAGCAGTGCCAGTGATGTGCTGTCACCTGAGGGAGGTGTCCAGAGTGGAAAGTGAGTGCCAGTCACTGTCCCTGCACAGTAACACAAAGCAGAATGAAGTGACACTCTTGAACTGATGTTTAGCTGAGCACCATATCTCCTCAGCAATTGGCCATACCGGCTCCTGTCAGAAGGTTCAGATATGGGAGAAAAGGTTACGAAGCGATTACGAAGTTCCAGCTTCGATGAGGATGAGGAGACAGAGGGCAGGACTGTCCACACAAAGATAAAAATACAAGGCTGGAGCCATGAGGAAATTCCTGCAAGGTGTTCTGAGGTAAGACAAATTGACAGTGCCTTCAGGTAACTTTGATGAATTTAATGCTCTGTAATAGCAACGTGCCTGTTTTAATAAAGTGTCATATGCTGCATTTTGTAAAGGTATAATTTTATTAATATGCAAGAACAGTTTTTAACTATTACAGGAGAACCAGCAGTATGAATGTTCAGGTTTTAATGCTGTCACACACTTTTTGATGGTAGATTGAGGCAGAGCAGGAGCACTTGATTACCAAGCTGGACAAGGCTTTGTGTCTCAGCACACTGAAGAGGCCCTCATTTCAGTGTGCAGAAGGTGCACCTGGGAAGTCCAGAATCACTCCTGGGAGGTGCAGCAGGCATTTCATGCTTCCCAGAATAGAGATGAAAGGTAAGGATGGGAAATAAGTCACTCAGAAAGACTTCCGCAGTCTTTTTAGTTGAAAATTAAATTAAATGCGGCAAAATAAATAACACAGAATTTGACTAGGAAGGTCAGTGGGCACGTTGTGTGGGAGTGACAGTAAGCACCACGCATGCTGATGAGTGTACACATATTTGTGTGTTTTCTGGGGATTTCCAACATAATGTTTTTGTTACGTAAAGGGGCAGTGTGACATGGGTTTTGTAATGTCCAGCACAACACGACCAATTATGTAGACAGATAAATTGTCAAGAAATACGAAGCCTTTGTTGCTAGAAAGTACCTTCCGTGTCAATACGTGAGGTGCCTCCAGACTGTGGCAAAAGCAGAACGAAGCGTATAGAAAAAGTGTGTTAATGAAGGAGACCATAATTAAACAGACATGTTAGTGACAGGTGCCATTATCAGAACCTTTGCTACTCTTATTTCACAAAATTAGGAGCTCTCATAACAGGAAAGATGCAACGCATATGTATATTTAATTTTTCAGAGTAACATTATAATATTAATGGATCTATAAATAACAGTATTTTACTCAGAAATGGGAATAAGGAAAATGTCAATTTTTTCCAGCTTAATAGTTAATATTGCATAAGGTACGTCAAGGCCATATTAAGTCTTTCACACTCATTTTAGTCTTCACAGGCATCCAGTCAGTGATCTTCAATGCAGTTTTCTGATGGTACCTTTATCTGCTTCATGTGGCTGAAACTCAGATCACAACATCTTGTGCATGAGGAGTTAATACAAATAAAGTAACAGGCATTTTTACTAGTTCATTAAACTCCTTGTAGTATGTTTATTCAAAAATTCAACTAGGTGCTGTCACTGCTTCAGCTTGGTTGTATGGTGCATGCTACATTTAATTTACAATTACTTGCGGTGGTCAGTTTGTTGAAAAAATACAGTCGGTTGGATCGATAATAAAAGAGGACTCATGAAAAAGGATAATGTTTTGTTATCAAGCATGGTGTAGTATCAAATGCCTTCTCTGATTGCGTAATGATTCTTTTTATTTGCATTCACAGTTTTGCTATGAGAAAACAAGATCTTAACGTTTTGCATGACTGTGAGAAACTTGCTAATATAAATGACGTGACGTGTAACGTGAATTAACTACATGCCGAAGTGTTCGTCACTTTGCCAACTTTTGAAAATTGATGAGCGTTTAGTGTATGAAGGCGTTTTGTTTTTGGGATTTTCAATATTACCCTTTATTGTGTGAAGATGTGCCAACAGAGAGTGATTCAGAAGAGGACAGTGAGTGTGTTAGACACAGCGAGCCAGCTGGCACCACACTGGGCTGGTCAGAACCGCAGAGCTCACGCTCCACCCCTCCAGGCACAGTGTCCAGGACGGGTGCGTTGTTGCTGAGGAGGAGCACGCTCCTAGCATCTCTGAAGCCCAAGCAGACGGATGGGACGAGTCAGAATCCTGTCCTGTTGCAACATCCGTCCAGCCTCTCCTCTCCCAAGCATCTGTTCGATCCAGGTGACTTGGCCCTCATTTGTACATAATTAATTAAACCCGGCAGCTTTTCTTCCTTACCCACTGACGTTATTCCACACTGGTCTCAGATTCCTTCAGTGTAGTCTGCCTTCCTTCTCTGTCTGAGTGTTTATCTATAAAACAGTAGGCTCTCTTTTACATCCACTTACACACACACACAGATATATATATAAACTTGGCCACTGTGGCTTGGAGCCTGCAGTAGAAAACGATACCGGGCATAGGTGTGTGGAAAATCTGCCATGTGAAGTCTAGTTTTTATTTTGATTCATCATACGAGTTTATTTTGCACGAAGTCCACTTTCTCTTTCCAGATATTTTTCCATTATTTTCTTAGCTTGATTCACTTCAACTCCAAAATGCATGAAATGTTTTCTTACTTCAATGTGTTACGTTAAATAATTCCTCAAAATCTGAGGGAATTTAACTTCTAATTTCATTTATATCTGAATCATACATCAAAAAAATGAAATGAATTAATGGATCTGAATGATATTTAAGAAATGTATTTGGTGTGTACACTAATTTTGGCCATGTGGTTTGTATTTACCACAGTGAGAGAACACAGCAGTATTGATGTTTTAAAGAACACTTGGAACTTGGTAGCCGTCTGTAATGACAAAAAAATTAACTTCTCTGAAGCCTTCAGTTCGACCCTTATTTGACCAATAGTTTTCGTGTTTTCTTTCTTAACTTTTTTCTTTATTTTCTATGCTTCTATTTAATTTACAAAAAAAAGCCAACTGCAGAGTGCATGTCCATAGCTACCATAGAGGGCATGGAGACAAGAGTGGAGAAAATTTCACAATAGATTCACCTCAATATGTTTTTGATCCAGTGACATATTGTTCGTAGTTTGTTTCCATCAAAAAACACCACTAGTTTTTGCTATGTTGAATTGAAATGTTCTAATTCATGTGACTTGAGTCTTATGTTATGCCACCCCCACACAACATTTAGTTTGTTACCTTTCTGAAATGCAACCTTATTTTTTAACCAGTTAAATATTGACTAACAGGTTTAGTCTTGTTTTCCCATCTCCCACACCTTTCAATGTAAGACGCACCTAATGTTATAAATTGGGCTGTGACAGCATTAATTATTTTTAATGGCTGCTCTCTCTAAAATACCTTTACAATTGTAATTGTTATGTGAGAACTGACTGTACCTCCCAGTAAGACCTGATAGTAAAGACCAGTAAGTCCTGATAGTACAGGCCTGTGAGGACTGACTGTACAGCCCAGTGAGACCTGATAGTAAAGACCAGTAAGTCCTGATAGTACAGGCCTGTGAGGACTGACTGTACAGCCCAGTGAGACCTGATAGTAAAGACCAGTAAGTCCTGATAGTACAGGCCTGTGAGGACTGACAGCATAGCCCTGGAAAATTACAAGTGTGGTCATGTGGGTGTGTTTTATTATTTGTAAGAAATGTGGAAGTAGCTGAAGGAAATTAAACTTCCAGTTTTGTTGTATAAACAATAAATTTTCCATATCTTAGCTTGAAACCAGAAGTAAAAGTAGTTGGTCATGGTAATGTATTTGGCCTCAATAATTTTCCAAAAATCTCCATTCACAATTAATGCATCTGTTCTCTGGTTTGCTTCTAGACAGTGGAATCTATACTTCAGTACTTATGAGTACAGACAGACAGGCATAATCGTTCCTGTGATATTTACATCAAAACAATTTGTGACCTTTAGAAAGCATTTTCAGTTTTCCTGGCAGTGTTTCACTGGTTTTACCTAAGACCTTCAGATGCTCTGCCAAATCTATATTGTACAGCATAGCATTGTCAACAGTGCAGACTCTTTTATAACATAAAGGTTCAGACAAGATTCAACCATGACTGAGGAGTCTAATTCCTCTAAGGGGTCTTTCTGTGTGTGTGTGTGTGTGTGTGTGTGTGTGTGTGTGTGTGTGTGTGTGTGTGTGTGTGTGTGTGTCAGCTTTTCATACAGGACCCCCAGAACAGAAGTAACTGCTCACGAAGTAAATAATTTTGTTTGAATTTGGTCACTCTTCTAACATGTTGCAGATTACCAAAGCTGTGTTTCACACACCTCGTGGTGTCTGTATGCCATGTTCTTGTGCCAGCATGTGACATTTCCTTGCATATAACAGTTTTTTTTTTAAAGTATCCCTGTACTGACCTCCAGTAACCCCCTCCCCTCATTAATGTGTCTTTGTCTTCTGACAAGGGTGAGAAAGAAAGATGTCTGTCATGTTCTGTAATGATTCTTTGAGGGTGTTCTTTGACAGCCTACACCTGCATGCCTTTTTGCTTCTTTGACAAGCTTCTCACGGGATGAACCGTTAATAATTTATGTTGTCTTTATTCAGGATTTTTGCTTGTAGCAGCAAACCCCCTCCCCATCCCGCCCACTTGTCGGTGAGCCCATTCGGCTGTATCAACTCAGGAGTTTACTTTGTTATTAGTGCTGGTTCTGCAGTGTTGCACATCCGCTCTTTCACCTTCAGCCGGACGCTCAACAGTCTGAATGCAAATCTGTCTTTAATTTCCCTTAATTCTGTTGTGTTTATGAGATGCGGGGAGACCAGTGCTGTTGCCCACATCCATTCATGTTTAGCTCTTCCACGTTAATCATTTTTACTGGTGAGGGGACTCATGAGCCCATGTAAAGACAAATGCAGACTTAACTGAACCATATTAGCATGACAGATAAGAGGCAGTGTGATGATACACAGTACCCTGCATTTCTCACTTTGACTGTCTAATGTGAACATTACCATCACTCTTGTTTTATCGCTGTGTATACCTTAAAAAAAACAACCTAAATCTTATTTAACAGTACAGTGGATAAATGTTTAATGTTAGTAGTAGGCTTGCCATTCTTTTAAGATTGAATAATTTCCAAGAATTATACAAGTACTTATTTTAGTTTTTCCCCCTCACAGATTTATTTAGGAAAAGAGACGACGATGATGAAGGAGAGGAGGAGGAGGATGAGGAAGAGGAACTCTGTGAATGGGTGAGAAACAACAGCTTCTGTCACTCCTCTCTGGAGGACACTGGACTTGACCTTCTAGCTCACTTTGCTGCCAGCGCTGTGCCCTGTCCTGTTGGGCCCACACCACTCTCTGTCGTCCGGGCTGAAGCAAAACAGAGAGGCAGGAAGCAGGGGGCAAGACACAGAATTCTGGGTAAGATCACCTTTTTTTTTTTTTTTTTTTTTTTTTTGTTTTGACAAAAACAGGAAGGCCCGAAAAAATTAATGAGGGT
>JABJVR010000855.1:0-20297 GCA_025773905.1 Chitala chitala
ATAGAGAGAGAGAGAGAGAGAGAAAAAAAACTGTCCTTTTCCCACTAAACACACACTGTCCTATACTAGTAACAGATCAGACTAGATGAAGGCTGAAGCCAAATGAAATTTATAGAAAGGTCTCATCTGCACACAGATAAGGTAACAGTCTGCAGTGGGCTGACCATGTGACACCCACAGTGCAAGGAGGTGTGTCCCTGGACACGATCTGATTGGCCAAACCCGCTAAGTGGCACTCAGGACACCTTTTGGAGTGGAACTGTAACTGAGACTCATTTTCCAAGCAGAAAGCGGATTCTGCCAGGCTTGCGATTTCTCCATGCCAGGACACACACATGTAAGATTTTGAACAGTACATAAAACAGGCAATATGACAGCACATGGGACAAAAACACTGTCTTCCACAGTTTTCCGTCCAGCCTGCACCACAGTGTGACTGGCTTTACATCTAACTGTGTGAAGACAAGTGCAGAAAGTGCAAACAGCCAAAAATAAACCACTAGAAAATGCAATGAAAACAGGTAAACACATGAGCATAAGAATTCACCACCATGCCATGATTTACAAACCACCTGTAGGGGTGCATAACTCTGCATGAGTTACAGCAGAAGTCCCCCCCCTCCCAATCAGCTCAACAGTTTAGCATTCATCTGCCCTAGAAATCTGTCCTTACTTAGGTCTCAATACCTTTTTCCAGTGATAAATACGAGCAAATTAAACTTTCTCGGGCTAAGGAGAAGAGAAACAGATTTTCAACAAAAACCAGTGATGTTCGTTCCCCAGGAAGGTATCGGAAAGGTTTGTCCACCGTAGCAGCTGCAGTGGAGCAACAGCATCCCGTCTCCACTTCCTGGATCCCGTGCGAGCCCTATGGATTGGCCTTGTATGTAGAGGCATCGCGTGGCTCCCGGCTTGGGTTACTCCAGTCGTCCGCTTCAGGCCCCGTCTGGTAGTGGCGCCAAGCCGACTTGTTGAAGACGGGCAGCCTCTCAAACGACTCGCTGGACAGAGCCTGGAGGAGAGACAATGAACTGCAGCATTAGGCCCACAGTCACTCCATCGCTGGCTACATACTAGGCCATGATGATAGCAAAGGTGCAACCTTATCAGATCAAGTAATATCTGTCAAAAAAAGTGTTCTTTCTTCACATGGCCACTATAAGCTAATGCAGAGGCTGTCTGAGAAAGACCAATCCCACCTTCAGGTAGATCACAGCATCTGTGCCCACACTCTCCATGGAGTACAAGTTCAAATCTCCCTGAAAGTAGCGTGCGTAGAGTCTCGAGATGGGTAGGCCATAACCAAAGCCTGCCTGCAAATACACCGTCGCTATGAATGAAGCGCAGAACTGGTTCATTAACCAACATGTGCCAAGGCATTTCCTTCCAGCCAGAGGCAGACACCAAGAGGTAACCGTCACTCAAGTTTGACAACTATGGGATTGAGACTGGGGTTGTTATGGTTACCAGTGGGACAGCCCGCGAGGATTGCAGATTGGGCGAGGGTGCCGTGGAGTACATGTAGTTAAAGAGCCGGTCGATCTTCCTCAGGGGCACACCGCCACCCCTGTCACTGATCTGACAACAGAAACAACACTCAGACGGCAGAGCAGAATCTGTGGATGCTGTCCTCCTACGATGCAACAACCCCCTCACACAGGAAGAAAATCTTCTCAGTCTAAGGACAAAACTGTAGAAATGCATCTCAGTGTCCGAAACCTTCTGTGGGTCCAAGTGTGCAGTATATCACTGACCTTTATGGAAAGGTCCTCCTTGCCCAGGGTCACCAGAGCCTGAACTGGAGGAAGGTCTTCTGAGCTGCCATTATGGAATTCCACAGTGGCACGCATGGAGTTCTGCAAAAGAGAAAGGAGGTAGAAAAGATCAGCGATTTGTTCAGCAGTCCTGCAGAAGTACAGCACTGTTCATTTCACCATCACTGCTGACACACCTGGCCCAGGTGCTGGTGATGTGCTCACCTTGAATAGCTCAAACAGCATGTGGAAGAGGTGTGAAGGGACATACACTACTTGAATGGACTTGTCGGGTGATTTAGCTGGAAAATGAGGACATACATGCTAAAGACTCCAGAAGCCACCTGATGGCTAGTAACGTCAAGCACCAAAAACCATCTTGTCCCACCTCTACAGCTTACCATACATTTACTTTAATTTTCTACTGCTACACACAATAAACGTAACATGTAATAGACTACGTGACCGATGAGCACACATTCAACTACAGCAAACAGCACACTACATTGGGGCCTATGATTCAAACCTCCAAAGTTTCATGGAGTACAGCTGAACCCACCATTATATTCCTCAATCTTGAGTGTGGGGGCCATGGTATAGTACTGTTCACACAGCATCTTAGCTGTTTCATAGGCATCTGGGAGGGGGGTGAAGAAAAAGTTGTAAGGTATCATGCCAATGAGATAGCATCTTATTCAGGCTTTCCACGCTGTTTCCGTGGTGATCACCAGCGCTCACCTGTCACTACCTCTGCCACGTTGCAGGAGGGATCGATGCTCCCGATGTGCTTGGGGTGGGCGGGGTTGGTGTTGTTACTGAACAAGAGGGCTGTGACAAACAAAAGCACATCATATCACCTGAGACATACAGACATGGTGTACCTCTACTAAGAAACTAATGGGAAATGTATACATGGTGGGGTGAATGGGAGATGTACTGAAGACATTAAATATAGCCTGAAATTATTTTCCTGAAGCCTAATGAAGTGAGACAAAGAGAAAAAAGGAGGAAAACAGGCACTAAAATTAAGAGAGTCCAATCCATGAAAAGATTAGACAGTGAACATGCCATATGTCCTCACGGGAAAATGCAACGGTATCCACGGCGATGACGTACTGTGCTGATTGATGAGCATGCGGAATGAGATCCGGCTAGTGTAGAAGCGGTCCAAGAAATATTGGATGTTGGTGCTGATGAATGGGTCAAACCCAAACTTCTCTTTGTACTCGATAACGCCGTGGGCCATGGTGGGAACGACATCGTTGTGGCGGTTTCGGATCTCTATGAGCACATCTAGAAAACTGAATGGAGGGGTGCACGCTTTTCAATAACTACCAAAGGAGGACACTTACTGAATGCCAACTAATCTAAAAAGTAGGCCAAGCACTTAAGCATGACAACATATAGCTTTGTGTCTGAAAAAGTTTAATTCTGTTGAAGTTTAACACTTCTATTCAAAAGGTTTTATGCTCAAAAATCCAATCTGGGATATTTCAATGAAACAATTCAGGTGAAGTAAACCACCTCCAATACAATGATGTGGTAACTGAGTGTTTACCTTGCCAGGTATACTTACCACACTCCTGCTTCTTTTGACCTTTACCTGAACAACTGTCACTGGTCATGATAATGTAGATGTTCATGATAATGTAAAAGGTCAGTGAAAGTCAATGAAGGTATAAAATACAACAATAAAAGGAAGAAGGCCTACACTCACTCATTAAGAGTATGGGGATCTTCTGGGTTCCTGTTTTCATATTCCAGAAGTTCTATGAAGCTCTGCATGTACCTATGGATATGCAAGCATCCAGAACACCAATTGACAGTTGTGTTTCAATACAGTTCCGTCTATTCAATCAGTACCCAACGGCCATTCAGTGCCAACTGCAGCATGTCCCTTCAGCTATCGCTGCCCATCCATTATTGACCTAGTCTCTTAGGAGCAGATTTTTACCATTCTATGACAAGCCACATTAATGTAGAACCATATAATCTGCTCACTGAATGAAAAATGGTCACTCAACCTGTGATGGGCAGTTAATGCCATCCCTGCAGCCCAGTAGCGCACCATAGCGGGCCGTACCATTTCTGCACCAACTTGACGGAGGGCTGGCTGAGCAGGTTGTCCGGGAGCAGATTAACCTCCCGCATGGTGTTGGCCAGCCGCACTGCCAGCTCCTTCCGCAGAAACATGTAGGACGTCTTCTCACACGCATTCTCCCTCCCTGGGAGGGTGGGGGGACAGTGTGACCCCCCAGTTAAGGACAATGACAACAGCAACAACAGAAGTGCATACCCAAAATTTGGAAGGCAGCGACACTTGTGTGTCCACAATACTATGACAGAAACACATACATCATTGTAAGACAGCCGGTACTGGCAAAAGCCAGGGAATGGCACATCAGTCACTGCAGACTGAAGCACACTAGACAGGTAACTAGGTAATGAGCTCCTTTGTGATTCAATATAACAGTTTATTAAGGCAAATGAAAGGCAGTATCTGGGCAGAACAAGCATGTCTCGTATTCAACTCTTGCTCCTTTGGAGTTCAGTGTTGTGCGGTCTTTTGATATAACAAAATGTCCATGTTGGGGATCAATTATAAAATTACACTATGTAAGTCTAATCAATACCATGGAGACCACAACAGCGGCATAATTATTATCGCAACATTACCGTTTATGACATATATTAATTGAATCGGTTTCAGATCACTTATCTAAGGCTTCATGCCCTCCCAACCTATCACAGACAACACAAGTTAGCAACACAAAGAACACCTTGGATGAGATGCCACTTGCCAGTGTAATGTGCTCCCAGACACGCGCAGTTGGATCAAGGCAACGTCACCAGCTATTTATTATACAATATGAATATTCAAATATTATTTACGAGATTGCTCAAGATCTCTGCTACTCTGGAGTCGCTGAGTACAGCAGTCAGTCACGCACGCCGTCGTGCTGACCGCTTTTGCTTCGGCGATTACCACCAGGTAAACTTGGCAGGAGTTAATGAGCACGATGACTGGACCTCAGCAGCCACACCCGGCATGTTTAACCGCTGATACAAACTAGAACACGCTTATTTTGAAACCCTTGCTATTTTTAAATTAATGACGACACGATCGTATTGCTTATCAATTCTGAACCAAGTGGCTATTGCTGACAGCGTGTGACGTGTTCATCAAGGATGAATTCTGCGTGAGAACCACCCAGTAATTTTCCGCAACATAAATCATGTTATTATGTCACAACCTTCCTGCCTTCCGTACTCACCAAACACCGGGATGTCCACACTCATTACTGCACGAAAGTAGTTCCGGAAATCCTGAAGGCCTCTTTTATAACAAACTGTTCTGTATTATCGTATACTGAACGTATTTGTATGCAATTAGGCTACCATGTAAAAGTACAGTACTCTCAAGACCAGCATCACAATATAAAGTTTCTTTAAACGAAATATATAAAATGCAGTTCATATCGCCTACTGAAGATTCTTGAATAAAAGTTTTTCCGCATCTAGCATTATGGTGGATTAGGCTGGTAGGATGCATTCCTCAGTGCACTTACCGAAATCCAGAAACTGTTTTATAGACAGGGGCGAAGGTGAGAATCTTGAATAATATTCTATCTTCGAGGCGACGTTTTTCAACAGAAACGTAAATAACCTCATAATTTACGTATGTACTTAATAAACCGAACTCAGTTACATAAATCTAATAAATACCCGATACTGTAAGTAATTTTGGTTGCATTACATTAAAAAAAATTAAACAATTATTCACTGTCAGCACTCAGCGCTGCTCCTGGAACCGCCGTAAGTGTAACGCTGTGAACTCCGGTGTTTTCACGGCTTCGCTACAAAGCGCCGCGAGCCGCAGCTCTGCCAACTGTCAGCAGCGCGTGCCACCTGAGCGCCCCACGCGATTGGCTGTCGGGACATTTCTTTCAAACACTTGTTACTATGTTGCTACGGATTATTTATTTAACACGTATAATTCTGACATTATATTTAACATATATGTTCCGGCATTATGATTTTGAAACGCTTGAAGCAATACGTTTTTCGTTTACATTTTATTTATTTAGCAGACGCCTTTGTCCAAAGTGACTTACAAGGATAATAGTACACGTGCATGTCACAAACGAGGTCAATCGGTATTAGAGAATCTACTAACAGTAAGCGCTGTCCTGATATCACAGTGCAATAGTACAAAATATTAGTTATTTAAGTATTATATGTATAAGGTAAACCTATTTATTTATCGATACAGTGATTCAGCAATACTTTGAGGAATAAACACATTTAAATGCTTTATGGTACTTTGATCACACTGTATCAACACCATCTCCGTACAAAAAAGTCGAAAAACATTGCTTAAAAAACTTGAATAAATTCTGTATCGGCCGTATCATGCCACATGGGGGCGCTAAGGCAATATCTTTCACTTCTTTTTCCTAAAGGCATCATGTACACATGCAGTGAGCAAAAAATATGTTAAAAAAATAATTATATGTAAGATTTTTGAATACAGCTTTGCAAACCTTTGATGTTCTCTCAACAAGCTTAATTATATGCTCACTTGGAACGGTTTTCCAACAGCCTTGATGGACTTCTCACAGATGCTGAGCACGTTTTGGCTGTTATTCCTTCATTCTCTAGGACAGTTTAAACAGGTGTCTAATTTTCTGTCTCCAAACTTTTCACTGGAATTGTAATTAAGGGCTGTTCTGGGAAACAAATTGCATATCAGTGACAACTAGTATATGTGTAGAAAACACCAGGTACATATGTCAAAAAATATGCAGTCAAGACCTAAGGAAGTAAACAGGAACTGGTAATGTAACACATACTGCTGTGCTGAGGCAGACTTTTACATTAAGCAGGAAATCAACTTTATGTCACAACAAAGCAGAACTTTGAGTGCCACATTATTAAATGGTGTTGTGTTCAACAAAAGTAAGTCCGGATGTTATGTGTTTTGGCCGGTGGTGGGTGAGTGAAGACTTACAGCAATATTTTACACCTGGACCTTGATCTCTGGTGTGGCAAGCCCAATCTAGCTCTCCAACCTGACAGTTTTCTTTTGTCGTCTTTATAATATTACATACGTGCTATCATGCTCAAAGGTCAAATCACTCCACCACTAACAAATGTTTTAATTTTATGAAGTTATAGGAATGACTTTATGGGTTTTTATGGGATTACACTGTACACCTTATTGGAATTTTGTAGACGAACACAGTGAGCTTGTTTCGTCCTCCCAGAGTACAGAGCTGACCTTCAGTCAACAGCATCATGTATCTCAGAGTCATGACGTACTATAAGCTGGTGTTATCTGCAGATTGCGCTTCGGTATCTCTGCTTAATTAACCCTTATTACTACAACAGGTCGTCTAAGTATGTGACAGAAATAGTGAGGCGCTTGTGCTATGCCCACCAGGTACAAACACATACAACCACATGTGTACCCATCCTTAATTTTCTAGTTATCCATAAAGTGCAATGATTACCACCTTCTGCATATGTACATCTTCAGATTATTTTATATTTTGACTAAATGCACACCTGTGACCTCAGGCTCAACATTAGCCCATTTGGCAGTAGTGCTGAATTGTCTTATTTTACATGACTGCAAATTTAATGTAATCTTCCAGATTGACATAATGAGGCTGCTAGTGCATACAGTCAGTATGATCTGTCACTCATTAGCACTCACAATTTTGCAACTCTTTTACAAGTCAGCTGGCTATAATTTTTTCATTCTAACACCACCCCACCACAGCACTGACTGTTGACTGAGGCATGTATGACTGTAGAAAACTCAGGAGAAAAGATGGGTTTCAAATAGCACTAGTCCAAACCATTTGGGTTTTTACTGCACAGTGAACATCACGCTGCTTGTTTTTGATGTTAAAAAGGGACTCGGTCCTCAACTGTGGCCGATATGACCCTGAGGACCCTCTAAAGAACTGGACATGAAAACCTTCAGATTTTTACATAGTGGCTGTTTGTCAGCCGTGCCCCCACCCACCAAAAAAAAGTTTGGAAACACAACTTTCCCTAGCAGTGTAGCTCTACTCTGGTATTCTGACGCTTGAGTTTGCTTTACAAATTTTTATGTCTCTTTCCAAAAGTAAAACAGCTTGTTGAGAAAGTTCTGAATTTCTTCACCCTCATGTCATTTGTTACAGTGTGAAGTTTAAAGCCAAGAAATATAACAAGCGGTTAGTTTCATGCATTTGTCAGCACGCTGCAGTTCAGTGACCCTTGTAGAGCCAAACTGGGCAGTGTCGTAATCTTCTCATGTTAATGATGTCGCCATCCAGTCGTAAGTGTACACTGACCTTCCCTCTCCCGTGTTTCCTTATGTGGCAGAGGCGTCATGGAGACCAGTAAAATGTTAACAGTATTCACAGAAATGATGCGTGTCATTCCTGATGCCATACACTTGAACTTTGTCAGCCTTTGTAATATACCATTGATTTTCCATGGTTTGTGTTCCTGCCACGGTGTAAAAGGTACTTGAGAGAAGGAGCTCTTCATCGTTTCTGTTCACTGTTCATTGTTTCTCTTAGCTGTTACGGTTTAATGTTGCTTTTGTGCGTTAAATATTGACTGAGAAAGTGATTATCTCATGGTTTTTACATTAATACATTAATACACACTGCTTAAAATAACACGCTTGTAAACACACCCAAAAACACGTACCAACACGTATGTGCGTGCGTACACTTGTGTTCACACATCTGGATGCTCCGAGTGCAGAAGCGCCATGTCATTCTCGGCACTTTTGTCCTGCGGGTCGTTGGCAGAAGGCACCGGGTCGTACATCCGTCTGTACAACGGCCGCGTCACCACGGTGATGATGAACATCTCCAGGACGAGCAGCTGCTGATTCATCACTGCAGACGGTGAACATACAGGGCGCCAGTCACCAAGGAGGCAAGAAACATACTTACATAAAAGCCTGGGAAAGGCGCAACACACCAGTGCACACGTGACAGAAAGTGTGATTTTTTTTCTAGTGGCAGCTTTGTGTGGCAATACTGGTAACATGCTTGCAAATTTCACTTATATGTTTACCACAGCTGTGGCTACACGGTAAAACAGGCTGCCCACCCCTACACTATGCCAACAAAGCACTGGCGTTAGGGAGGTAGGGGGCATGCACTGGAACTCACTGGCTCCGTGGGCCTGGGAGGAGAAGGGGGGAGAGCAAGCGATGGTCCCGTTCATGGACAGAATGTTGAAAATGGCCGTCTGCAGCTGGCTGAGAATTAGCACCACCTGATGGCACAGATGTGTGCAGAGCATTGTGGGTAAACAAACACTGGTGGCAAAACAAAATATACCAATTTGACAATAAGATGTAGGACAGGGGTTTCAGTAATCCAGAGATGCACTGTGAGGAGATCAGCTCCCAGCCACACAGAAGGGCTCACCTGGTACATGGCATACTTGGGGATGATATTCTGACTGCTCAGGGTTTTGCGCAAGTGCATGAACAGCATAGCAACGGGCCAGAGCGCGATGATCGTCAGAACTCCGACAAATGGGCCAATCCAGATAACAGCCCCTGTGATTTCGAGCTGGACAGCGACACAGATTTTCAATGCAACAACCTGAACTTCTATGAAAACAATACATCAAACAACAGTTGCTCTAACTTGGCAATACCTGTCTTCGCCAGTAGGGGAGGAAACAAGCATTTGGATAAAGCAGCACTCACGTCTGAGGGGTCATAGTTCCCATTGGTCCAGAGCACAATGGAGAGGATGGTGAATACAGTTTTCAGCAGAGCAAACTGAAAAGATCCCAGTTTCAGCAGGAACAGTATCCGCCTAGGAAAGCCAAAAAAAGTGTCAATCATTACATTTATTCATTTAGCAGATGCCTTTGTCCAAAGCAACTTACAAATGAGTAAGAGTACATGTGCATATTAAAAATTAAATCAAACAATATCAAGGAATCTAGCTAACAGTAAGTGCTGTCCTATAGTCAGGGGGGAAATCTCATTTCAGTCTTGGGGGGAACATTGAATAAAAATATTTCCCTATAGTCAAAAGTTTCAGGTAAGCAATCAACAATTGCCATAAACATCTTGTGACCCTCTCACATGGGGGTCGGAAACAGGCACAGAGAGAGTCAGTGCTGAGGTAAATGCAGCCCACCTCGTGATGCCCACACGGGGCAGGCAAGGGCAGCAGCAGCAGCAGGGCCCGGTGCTGATCCGGAGACGGCTGTCTCTGTAGCGAAGCAGGAACTCCTCATCACCCCCACACTCCTCTATCAGCAGCAGCAGGAACTGGTACACCACAACAGCAAAGTACCTGGGGGCAGAGGCAGGCTTTACCCACACATGTGCAACCAACACATGGAGTTAGTGGCACACATGAGACACAGCAATACATTAGCCTGGTGTAAATTGGAGTTTGGTGACATCACACAGAAACCTGTGAATAAGGTGGGGGGTTGGGATGTGTGGTTGCTATGGAGCTTGAAGGCAGGGAAACGCAGGGATCAGCCTCAGTGTATTCAGACAGTTTCATCAGCCCCTCATTCCCCTCTGTGTCTGTGACCCCGAAGCCTTAGTTCTGTACGTGATGTAAAGCCATGCAGAGCAGACAAGCTGCCTCACAGCACGCCCACGGTTCCTATGTGACGGTGTCACTCACGTGCTGGACATCATGTCTGTGATCATAGTCGCCCTTGGGATCCACAGACCCAGGCAGGACATAGCGGCAATAACCTGGCACAGAGCAAGAACTGGTCAGTGATAGGGAACAAAAATGGATGCAAGACAACTACAAAAAGTGAGCCCACACAAGGAAATAACCTGACCGTGAATCAGAGCTAAGCGGCCTATCACTGTAATTAAGAACGGGGCTCTCACTGTGAGATAAACCATCAACAAAATCAGCTATCTGGTTATATTCAATACTCTTTACTGTGCATCTCAACCAGCTTATCAATTAAACCAACCAGTTCTACAGATCACACAGTTTTGATGGCACAACATCGATGTTTTTTCATAGATCATGTTTCCCTAAATGACCTGTAGTGCTTTTCAGCTGCATATAAACAATGAAGTGACACTGAATATGGGAGGAAAAAGAAAAGTGTTCTTCTTCTGCTGGGATACAACATGACACACAAGATGAAACAGCTAAAAGGTAAGAGGCGTGCTGTGACTGTATGTATGGAGTCAGTGTTGTTTCTTACTGGTGCTGCACCATTCACCCACATGATGGCCGTTTTCTTGGGGTGAGGCACTTTTCGGAAGATGTATGTGCTCCCCTCGATGTAAATCACCATCGACAGAGACGCCATGAGGGTCAGTATGGTATACAGGATAATTCCAAATGCGTCCAACTCTGTGGACAAGAAACAGATCTTGTGCTGAATCTTCACTTACACAGCATCTCCCTCAAACTCCAGTCAGGTGCTAATACCTCACATGCAAAAATGAAGAGCACAACAGTGATGTCACATAACATATTAAACATGTTGACTGTACAGGAAACATTTCAAACTTGGTGAAAGTCGCAGGTAACTGGATGGGTTGGGGATCGTTAGAAAATGGCACCTTGTTGGTCACTGTGGAAAGTGACACCTTGCCACTCATCATTGTAACCCCACACAGCCGAGTTGGTGACTCCTCAACAGATCAGAGCAGAATCACATCCAGGCAGGAGGGGATAAGGGAGGGAAAGTCATGACTGATTCAGGGACATCGGCCATGCAGGTTGGCTCCCACTGGCTATTACTTTCAACAGCAAAGTAGCCTTGGGATTGAAACCATTGGTACAGCACTACAGACCCATGACAGCAAGGTGTGTTTAAATTTTACTTCAGTGCAATCAGAGATCATACGTAATACTGGAAAATTTTAATAACAATTAAAATCAAAGGCAAAATTGGAATGTATTAAATCAAACCCTAAAATGTACCATTTACATCTTTTATCCAACAACTCATGCTGTGCAGGGTCACCTATCCCAGACTGCCTGGGTCCTACAGTGCAACACGGGTAATACACTGAACCGTGCAGGGTGCACTCTGTAATGACGCTAAATGTTGTCTAATCTACCTCATCAGTATGTCTTTTGGGCTGTGGAAGGACTCCCACACATGTATAGGGCGAACATATAACCCCCGCCCCAACACACACACACACATAAGCCACGTTTGAGCCCATGATCGGCAGGCATCCAGGCTACTCAATAAACCACCATACCTGTAGTTCATATATTATATTTTGTAGTCTAATAAGGACATTCTCTTTCCCGGAGTAATCCAGATGTTAGCATATTCAACGTAATTGATATGACGTACAGCTGTCCAAAACAATCGACTACCACTTAATTCACCATAACAACGCATCAGTTTTGACATCAATCTCACACCAAAAGCATCAGTTGATAAAGAGCAATGATCTCAAGAAGTATAATAACGCCTTTAGCAAATATTACAATTATGGGTGATACTTTAGCATTTAAGTATTAACCAGACCCGTACGCGGAAATATCTTTCGGAGGACTTAAAAGGCTAAGGACAAAGAAGTCACAACTCGTCTGACTTCTCAGAAGCTATCCTACAAAGGCTTTCATCAGTATACATTTTTTGGAGTTCCTGGCAGTAATTTCACCCATCAGTTACTTAGCGCAGTGGATGTCACTCACGTGAAATGATATCTACTGCAAGTGGTGGATCTTGTAAACAGCTTTGGTGGATTGTGTCGTTGGAGGTGTCCATGTCAATATCCATATAGACCAGTGTTCAGATCGTTAAAGATGAAAAACGTTCCGATCCAATTCACCGGTTCTAATGAAACACTGCCATTAGTGTGATCCCAGTTTATAAACACAAAGGGTGCGGTTTATTGCTGGCTTGAATATTTACAACTAGCACCACCTTAGTTCTATGCTCTTTGAGCTAATCATATGATATCTTGTATTTGCATATAACTGTCCAAAGAATAATTGTGCAATCTGGAGACAAAAAGTCCCAGCACAGCACAAAAGTCTGCCCCGTTCATCCGAACAGCTACAAAGCAAGAAATATGAACATTTTCTAACTTTTCAAAGGAACATTGAAAAACAAAGGAGTGTTTTGAAGCCTGAACTGCTGTAGGGCTTCATAAAGCGAAACATGCCCACGAATTCTCATCACATGGTCGATTCAATGTTACCATGGTTACAGAAACTTCGCTATCATGTGGTTTGCCGATGGCCGAAATTAACTTTAACAACCATGTATCTTGAAATGTTAATGCAAAGACAAGGAAGTACATACTTAATATATTAATTTAATATATTAACAGTTATTACTGTTGGATCTAATTTGGGCTAAATTGAAACGTTTCATTATGAATTTCTAAATCACCTAGATTCTTTTCGATTTCCTTTACGAATTAATAACGAGATGCCTTCCATATACAGCGGAAAAATCGATCTGTTTCTCATTGTATGATCTTCTCCATGACAATACAAGCATTTAGGGTACAATGCAATCTTATATTTGAAATGTACACAAATCCCTTTTTTTCCCGAATGATATTTTTAATTTATTCCAATGAATAACATTGTGTAAAGATAAAAGTATATAAACCATTGTATCATTGTAATTCCAACAATCTAGCATGCCCCAAACTGAATGGTTGGCTTGTCACGTTCTCCCCCCCCCCCCCCCTCCTCCATTTCTAGGTTCAATGGCACCAAGGCCATGGCTGACAGCCAACACACTGGGAGGATGAGGGGCTTCCTGTGAGAAAAGGGGAATAACGGTCAAGGACGAAACGCTAGCGGCATGCGGGGCTTAACTTGGCTTGGATTCCCTGAGGTTTCCTCAACTCAGCACTCATTTCCATAGTAGGTTTATACTCGTGTGCTCGGACACAGGCCAAAATGCAACTGAAAGGAACCAGTTCAAAGACCTCCTCATGTACAATTAGTTTATCCTCTCCGCATTTACCAAGGCTGTTTAACCAAGCCTTGTATCTGGATATGAATGAATGACAACCTATAAAAGCAATTCAACACACAAGACCTTTGGTATAACAAGAATTTATTAAAATAGCAAACACAAAACCAAAAACCTGTATTTATTATTACATTGCCACAATTATATTATATACACAATTTAATCTACAAAAAATTAAATTACAGTGTCAACATGTGCAGACTAATTGTGATTTTACACTTTAGGTTTCAAACATAGCGCATGGCTTAAATTTTAATATAATGCAATATACATGCTGAAGAACATAAAATTACAAAAAAACTGTAAAATGGTCCAAGATTTTCCTCGACTTTTTATGGCTATTTTTTGATGTCAGGATTTTAATGACATGACAGACTAGAAAACCTGCCCTTCTGAGGCTGCAATCGTATTTAAAAGCGTTAGTTTTCAAAAACGACCAGATGCAATATTGCATTCTGGCTTCTGATAAGCAGCAGCACACGCAGTACACTGCCACCTGGCGGTCACTCCGCAGCAGTCCTGCGAGTCTTGCGGAGGCGCAACGATTTAACACCCCAAGCGAAATCGGCCAACACTGGCCGATTGTTCCAGCTGTTCATACAGCAGTTTTGTGAAGCTGTGGCCTGCTGCAGAGAGGAGCCCAATCAAACAGACTGTGCTCTGTCATGGCTTTGGGTTAAAGTACAAAAACAACACATCATTCCAGCAGTTCAGATAGTTGCAACTGCTCTGACACTTGGACACAGCAGAGTCAGTAGAGAGCATATTAAAACACGCAGGGTCCTTTATTGATGTATTAATGCCTCGTGCCCCTTTCAGCTTATTTGGTGTGCAAAAATAATTCAACATCAGAGCCCTTTGTCAAGTTCACAGCCCTGCCAGAGGAACTGCCGCCTTCAGAAGAGGTGATCAACTACACCAGACATTGGACTTGTCCAACAGGTCAGCACACCTGGCACAGGTGTGTTCCTCTACAGGGCTGCACGGATGTGTTTATATGCAAGTGTAGGTGTCAATTCAGAAGTAGCATCTGAATGAATGTAAACAAGGTGCCCTCCTGTGCCACTGTCCGCCACACTGGCATTGCACAGGGACGGCCCTTTTCCACAAAGAGCGCCTGGGCGGCACAAATCGCATCGCTGTGCGGAAACGCGTAGAGCTGCAGTCCCAGCTGTCACTACCTGTATAGTCAGGGAACACCCTTCGCTCTTTAACATGCTATCAGTATTCAAATATGTAAACAAAAACATTTAATCTGACATACCAACACTTCCCTGCACTTGAATACTATGTTATAGTGTTGAAAACTGGAGGATAACACTTTCTGTACCGCTCAATACTAAAGTGTGTCTCTAAACTGAAGGCACAACACAGGTTCCTGACTCTTGTTACTATGACAGCAGAAGAAAAAAAAAAAAATTTTGAAATGAGTTCTGTGCAAAAACAAAACGTCTTTCCTTGAATTATGCGTTTAAAGTGCAAATGTGCTGTATTCAGGAGGGTCACACACAACCATGCTCACCCAGTCCTAATCCCTTTGAATAAAAAAATGCAGTTTTACCTCAGTTACTAACAGTCCACAGCATCTGAGGCCCCAGGTGGCCTCACCTGAGCACACTTGTGGAACTCCTACCTGCTGTCATCTCTAGTGCTGTCCTAGTTCATTTCTGTTAGAGCCAACTGTGTTCCCCAACTATGAAATCCTCAAAAAACTATAGTGCAATAAAAGAATATTCCTGCTTAATAACTTGATGCAGAAAAACCAAATTTAAAAAAATAATAATTCAGAAAAAAATGACGTACTTTAACTGGGCCCAGATTTCTAGGTCAATAATACAGTCCCAGCAAAAATGTTTTTGAAGCAAGATAAGAATTCAATGCAGTCTTTGGCAAGCAACAAAGACCACGAGATAAACGGTGTGACTTTCCATACCTGTACAAACGAGTGTTTGTAAGCTCATGTCAAAATGTAAGCATGTGTAAAGCATGTGTTTGTGAGTACATGGAATGTGTGTGAACCTACAGGGATGTGTCAGCATGCTGAATTTAAGTGTGGGAACTGGTGAATGACCAACCAGTATACAATGCTTGCTAACTACATGCCTAGAGATGTATCATGGGGATGCAGATTTTCTATCCATAGTGATGCAGAAATGAGACCATGTAGAGGTTAAGGCATCAGACTTGACGTCTTTGCTGTCAGTGGATGTGGTTGCAGGGGGGGTTGTGTTGGGGTTTCCGCTCCAGGACACAAACTGTTGAAAATCCCCATCACATTGTCCACAGTTCTGCAGCTGAAAAACAGACAGCCATTGGCTTATATTTGCTGTTCTCTGCCCTCCCTCCCCCAACACACACACGCACGCACCTCACCTGGTTATGACTCACTCTCCATGGCAACTGTTACCGGCTGACCTCCATCTGAAACAAAATTCAAAGGTCATTGAAAGCAGGTTGAGGTATAACAAGACCATGCTGAGTAACCATCTCATTCAGTTGGTATCTCCCATACAAACACGCTTTCATCCATTGTCACCAGTCCTGGGATTTACCTTTCATGGAGATGTCACCATCCATGCTGTCATCTGCAAAGTGCACATCATTGGCCAGGAGACGATTCTGAGATTCACTGAGGGGTCTCACATAGGTCTGTCCATCACTAGGGATGCAAGATGCAAGTTTGGTTGTAATGTTCAAAAGGGCCCCCATATTTTTAGTTATTTAGAATGTCAGAGGTGTGGAACAGGTCTGCATGACTGGAGACACCGTGTTTCCACTACCTACCTCTGCTGGCTATGCTCAAGAACTACCTGTCCACACTTTCCTGCTCAGGTCATTGGTGGCGTTTGAAAGACCGATTACCTCTTATTTTCAGACTGAAGATCAGAGGTTGCCTGCTCTGGGTCACCGTTGACCAAACGGGTAGGGAAGATATGTCCATCTCCCAGACTGCACCAGAATCAGATGGTGAAAAGTGGAGGGCAGAGGGAGAGACAGTGTGAAAAAGACAGTAAGAAGATTGAGTCAGTGAGAGATGGGGAGGGGAAGACGGAGAGCAAGAGACAGAGAGGAGAGAGGGAGAGAAGACAGTGCGAGAGAGAAATTCAACATTCACCCGACAACCTGACAAATCACAGCGTTCACACATCTAGTTAATAATTTTCAGTGTATAACACAGAAATAGTCTAAGATCGTGGGAGCCAAAGACAATGATAGAGGAAGTGCATTCTCCATAGGTTGCACACTCACCTGGTGTAGATCGGCAGAAGCCAAAACCTCTTCTGGTCTCCAAACACCTGCACCACGTTTTTACTGAAGCCCAATGAAAACCCATTCTTATCAGGCCCATTTCTAAACACAGGTGCCCTAAACGCTTCTGAGAAGAGCGAAAACAGAGAAGGAGGGGATGAATGACTCTATAACAAACAACTGACTGCTCAAACTGTATCAGCTGGAAAAGCGATCACCTAACTGAGAGATTTATTTAAGGCAGCCCGAGTTGAGAGTTTAAAAAAAAAAAAAAAACACACTAAAACTGCTAGTCACATTACAGCAGACCAGGGTACTCATGGTCAGAGGGACAAGCAATGTGGATCACGTGTGGTGGTTACAGTCTCGGTGGGGGAATTACCTATGGTGGACCTGTTCTTCCCTACCAGCCACAGGTGGTAGCTGAAGAGGAAGAGGATGCTGATGAAGAACATTGCCGCCACAAAAAAGAGAAATAAAACATGGAATTTGGCATAAGTATCGGGCAGCTCGTTCTGGGTGGGGGAAAAGACAGAGAGAGAAAAGGAGAGCCGTAAAACAGATGACAAAACCATCGTCACCACACACAACATCCCTGTTATTACACTAAACGTTTCTCTTTGTTGCTGGCTGTGTTCCAGCTATGCGGGTTTTCTTTTAGCAATGACCTAATCACATTACCATACTCGTCGGGGGATTCCTGGAAATTATCTTACGTTTTGCAGTTTTTTTTTTTTTTTGTAAATACATGATTAATGTTTAAAAAACAATTTCTTGTGTTGTGCACTGGCGTGTAGGTCAGTAACCTACTGAGAATACAGAAATGATCATTACGCATTAACAACTCCCCAGATTTCTTTGCTTTATTCCACAGCACAAGTCAATCTCTTGAACACTGAATACAATAGATGTCACATCAATCACTGCATGCATTACAGCTCCTGAGTCACCACTGAATAATGCAAAATAAATAGTCTAGGAACTAGATTCTTAAATTATTATTTTGATGACTGAATAGAAGGACAATGGGGGTGCTTTTGCAGGCTTTTTAACAGGTTAATTATTACAGATGAAGATTTTTACTTGCACTTATTGACTTGAAGTATGAAGAGTGAGGAAAAAAACTAAAGCATGTTGATTTTCAAAGGTCTATACTGTTTGCTGTTAAAATACCAATAGCATTTTCTGGAAGATTAATGGTTTAAAAATAAATACAGCACTATTTCAATACAGCAACTAAAGCTTGACCACATCATATTCAGCCAAGAGAAAGTCCAGGCGATTCCAACCCTAAAAATCCAACAGGGATGGCATTAAACTGGTGTTAAGACTGGCTAGAAGGTAACAACCTAGTACTTAGTACCATGAGCTAAAGAGAGGGAACAGGAAGGTTATATCTGAATGGTCTTGCTCCTATAGTTACACAGTGGGACAGGTCTGTTCAGGTGGCAAAACTAACTACACACCAGATGTGACATAGTGAGTATGGAACAGACCTATATATATATATATATATATAGAAAGAGAGAGAGAGAGAGAGAGAGAGAGAGAGAGAGAGAAAAGAGTGGTACAGAGGCAGAGGTGGAGAGAGAGAGGTAGAGAGGTAAAGGTGGAGAGAAATACAGAATGGTATAGAGGCAGAGGCAGAGGTGGAGAGAGCGAGCAAGAGAGAGACGGAGAGAGAGAGACACACAAACAAACAAACAAACAAACAAACAAACAAACAAACAAACAAACAAACAAACAAACAAACAAACAATGCTGCAACTGCCACGCGCGTGGTTACCTGTGGACAATTCTCAGCAGATCTCCTCCGGCAAAGCTTAGTGCAAACAGAGACAGGGCATTAGACAGAGGGGTGGAGAGAGGCTGGAAGGGGTGGAGAAAACAGAAAAACAGGGAATGAGACAGAGGGGCAAAAAAGGGTGGAGGAAACAGCAGAACAGGGAATGAGACAGAGGGGCAAAAAAGGGTGGAGGAAACAGCAGAACAGGACCAGGCAAAGAAGCAGAAAACAAGCCACACTGTACACAGGGAGAAACCAAAAGGCCACAGATAATAAACAAGGCAGAGCAGGTTGTGCAGGCAAAACATCGAGGTAAGTGAGCAGCACAGACAGAGGCACAGCAAGACAACACAACACTGAGGTTACAGAACATGCATGCAAACACACGCAAGTGCACATACGCTCCCCTGTCCCGCCATCAAGACCCTTCACGCAAACAATGACGGAAAAAGTCATTCTAACTATAGCAAGACAGAGATGGGATGTAGAACAGGTACACTAAAACAGCTACGAAATCAGGAAACCACACGAGAGAGAGCGAGAGAGAGGGTTCGACCGTGACCACACAACAAAATCTACAGAGAACCGGGCGCCTGGAGAACGGCAGCTTCAGACTTCTGAATGTTACGGCATCATGTCGCACTTCGCCACGGAGATTTCTCACGAGGGTGCGTCTAATGGGCATGCCTGCAAGCCCTGCATCTGGCTGCTTGCAAGGGGACTCGCCCGGCCACTTACCGTCCAGAACTTGATGAAGTAGCGCAGCACGGTCCCGGCGATGAAGAGGCAGTAGAGCATGGCATAGGCCAAGAAGAGCACAAAGAACTTGTAGTTGGAGAAGCCCACGCAGTTGTTCACCCTGGAGAGACAGATGGGACTACAGTGACTCAGCATTCAAACAGAACCACGAAGCAAAGCAAACATACTCAATCTGTCCAAATCACAAGAGGTTTAGTACAGGCATAAGTGCACTGACAGGCACTCAAACAGACAGCCTGATCTGTGAGGAAATATATGCTCAGGTCATGTGATGGTCCTTCAAGTTCCTGGCCAATCTGGCAAGAGGTTTCAGCCCTTGGAAAACTGACAGGATCCTTAAGAGAACAGGTCTCCCACTACAAATAAGATTTGCTGTTTAGATTTTTGTGACATCAGCAAATGACAGAGCAGTGGATAATAAAATATGACATAAGGGAGACGCTCGGCCCAAAACGCCAGCCATGTGCTGTGTAGTTCTCATGTACGCTAAAGTTTTCCTTGATTAACATGTATACAGTAGTGCTTTATAAACACTTGGAATGACTGTACAGGGCGCTGATGTCCAGGCACAGGGACAAAGCCTGGCTTAGGGCAGTAATTATGTAGGAAATGTCAAAGCCAACATACCAAGGGCAGTGATGGTCCATCTTTAGGATACACCTGTAAGAGTTCGAGAATGAAGAAAATAAATAAATAAATAAAATAAAAGAGGGAGAGAAAAAGGAAAGAGCGAGGGGGGGGGGCAAGGGAGGGGGGGGGAGAGG
>JABJVR010000856.1:4384-20294 GCA_025773905.1 Chitala chitala
GTCACCCTTTCTAATGTCAATAAGTGTGCTTCAATCTGCTCTTTTTTCAGCTGGGTCACCCTTTCTAATGTCAATAAGTGTGCTTCAATCTGCTCTTTTTTCAGCTGGGTCAGCCTTTCTGCTGCCTGTAGTGTGCTTCAATCTGCTCTCTGTTCAGCTGGCTCACTCTTTCTACTGCACATAGTGTGCTTCAGTCTGTGCTCTGATTGGATGGCTCATGCTTTCTACTGTCCATAAGTGAAGCAGGCACCACACATAATGCCTGTAAAGAAAAAAAATATGAACAAAGTTTAATGAACTAAAACATTCTTGCAGCTAAACAACATCCTTTAATGACCAGCTGGACCTTGATATATGGACTCTTGCATGATCAGGCTAGCACAGTTTCAGATAGAAATTTTTCTATGTTAGTCAAAGAAGAGTTACTCCTCAGTCAGGCATGTATGGTGTAGTTAAGATGTACCTGTAACCCAACTGTAACATTCGCATTCTGGTCACATTTTCTATGGCTGAAAACATTTCTGTACATTTCATCAGCACCTCCTGCTGATGAAAAGTTCTTCGGGAACACCAGCGGTATGTGAGGGGACATCCTCTCTGCATATTTGTCATTGCAAATGTCAGCAGTCATTCTCTAGCTTTTTAAAGTAAAATTCCAACAAAAACTCACGAGCCCCTTGTTGTTGTTTTAATGCAGTCTGAAGCGTAGACACGTTGACTTAAAGAATGCAACGGATGTTTTCGCAGGTGCTGAATTCATGGACATCTGCAGAGACACGTTTCCACTGAGGGCTCATATGGTTGAGGCTGTCACCTGCTGTTTTTCCTGCCCTCTCTTTAGCCCTGGGTGACGCATAGATTCCCACCTGGCTGACTGGATGGGCAGCATCTGAAATTCAGAGCAACTCACAGAAGGAGCTTGCAAAAAGAAAACGTGGAGCACACAGGCTTTCTCATGTCATGTGACCTGCTCTAAGGTGTGAAAATCTCGTTTCTGCAATCCTCTAGCTTTTTGCTTATTTTTTGCTGTGTGCCACTTTATTTGCAAATGTTTATTTTTACTTTTGGACATACAGCAATTTTCACCAAGGCAACGGGGTGAATTATGTTAGTTTACAGGGGAGAAAGAAGCACCACCCACAAATTATAAAAGCTTTCTTTTGGTGAGCTGAATTTGTGAATGAATTAAAAAGGTACCAAAGGTAGATAAGAGTTCATGTAGTTAAAAATAAGCAAACATGGACTAAAGCTGAATGTTCTATAAATAGTTCTGCCAAGAAATATCCAAGAAATCCATTAAACCAGCAAAATTAGGGCTGTAGAATTTATAGTGTATGTACAAGTACTGTATAAACCAGTTGGCAGTGATGAAAAGTATAATGTTTATGTATGTGTACATAAAGTATAAGCAGGAGCCTTCTTTTTATTTAATTCTGTAGTGATCACTTGGTAATCAGAAGAAGCTAAATATCTGATAGCATCACATCATGCTGGTAAAATGGATAAACCTTTAAGTTGCTTGTGTGTTATCAAATTACTGTAGCACTGTAGTTAAAAAGTAATATGTAAGCTTAATGTATATAATTACATTTTTAAAACATGAGCATTGTATTTTATATACACCATATATATATATATATATATATATATATATATATATGGTACTGTTAAGAAGAACTAGGAGACCTCGATAAATGGAAAATGTGTGGTTTGTACCCACCAGTTTGTGTCCTAGGTTTTGTAAAAACCTGGTGGCTAGGGAGCTGCTGGGTTGCCATGGACACCACAGCTCTTTAGAAATAAAATAAGGGTGTACTCAGGGGTAGAGCAAAACTCTGAGTCAATAACAGCAATGTGTAAAGACATTATAGCTATACGTAACCTCTGCGGGTTTGCATGCTCTGCATCCATTCATTATGAACGACTACTTACATAATCATGGTGATCTTGCAGCCTGTGTTTGGAAGAGTGCAATGTTAACGTAGAGTATTCCCTGAATGGGAAACCAGCGTGTAACAGGCCACAGACACACACTCACCCTTTTGAACGCTAAAAGCATTAGAGCTACCAATTTGACTGAAACGGCAAGTCTTTAGCTCATGACATGAACATGGAGAGAACTTAAAAAGCAGGATGTGGTCTACACAGCTGAAGGCATGAAGGTAGAGTGCTAAGCCACCATGTTACACCATATGCCCCTAAACGTAGAGTGAGTCTAGTCAGCTCACTCTGCAATGGTGTAGATATTTAATTTATTCTTTTAGCAGATTCTTTCATCCAAAGTGACTTACAAGATTTCACATGCATATTACAGTGAGCTAGCACAGGGTGTCATGCTTAGGGACACACCTGGTGGCTGGAACTAGGAGAACCAGGAGACGTCTGTATCCCAGCCTGATGTTCTACCCATTGAGCCACCAGGCTGCTTATACCAGATATACCATTCATCACCAACAGTGTCCAGAAGAGTCAGAGGGGAGCTCATCAGTTGACTTTAATAAACAAAGGTGTGTTGAACATTAGCAAAGCCAAGTTAGAAGAAAAAGGGAGAGTTAAACCTGTACAACTCTGGGACAACATAAAACAAACATGTCATTCACCCCCTCCGCACACCAGCAAGCCAGAAGAGAACTTTGAGGTAAATCCTGAACAGACCAGGCAAATTAAACTGGACATCATTGAATACAACAAATGAAGTCACTCCCAATTAGGACTACAGATATTCACACAAAGTATGACCAAAGTAAGCTTTTCATGAAGCCAGCTTTAGCACAAAAAAAGCTTATTTTTAATACCCATGAACTCATGCCATAATTTTAAACTCAAGATCTTGGGGGTTATGTATATGACATGGTATGATGTCCATGAAGATTCTCAGTCGCCCAGGTGAGGTTATCAGTGAACTTAGTCATGTCAACCGGACTTTTTTTCTTGTTTATGCAGAAACGTTTCACCTTTTGCCAAAAGGCGTCCGCTGAAGCCTCCAGACTGAAGAAGCCTTTTGGTAAAAGGTGAAGCATTTCTGTGTAAACGAGAAAGAAGTCCAGTTGACATTACTAAACTTTCGGATGTCATGGTATGGTTTTTCTGGTATAAATTTGTCAAGTTTGGGGTTTGTGTTTTTTCAGGTCAATTCAATTCATTCACTTTTATATAGCACCTTTCACAATAGCTTCCCCAAGGCACTTTACAGGAGTGGCAGTACAATACCAGACAACAATGGAGTTCTGAAACTGAAGCCTCCAAAGAGTACAGAAAAAATCTCCAATCACCATGGGCAAGCTAACATTATGCATGACAAAATCAAACCGAGAACTATCTAAGTTTGGACATTAATATCCATTAGTGCATCAGGTGTAGATCTCTGTAGGCTGACAGGACCCCTTCAGTTAATGGCTACGTCAACAACATTCATTCTACTACAGCATCTCACTTAGGTGGTGCCAATAATGAGGACCATCTAGACATGTGGGGAGAAGGACGGTAGATAGGGGCCAATATAGAAGTAATGAGTAACACTGGTACACAAGGACATTAGGGCATGTACTGCAGCTCCAGCAGCATAGATTATGGTGGGCTAAGGTGCGGGATAGGGGTAGGACAAAGTAAAAAAACAGGTCTTCACTTGGAATTTAAAGACTGAGACCAATGCAGAATCTTGTACTTGGGCAAACAGACTGTTCCACAATCTAAATACCTTGTATCTAAACTGAGACACAACCTGTCTCCTATTTTTCATGCTGCTATTTCATTCATCCCAAGGAAGATCAACTCCTTTTCACATATCCATCAGGAGGGCCATACCTAACAAATACCCCCCTTTATTTCAGTCACTGGTTATCATACGCAACGACCCCCTATTCTTTATGACTCTAACATCACCTTTTTTACACTAATGAGTCTATTCAGGAATGGGTGTGGCCTGCATCCCTGATAGGTATGTAGTGATGGAATCTTCCCCACTAAAATGCTTCTTCAGACTGAAGAAGCATTTTAGTAAAAGGTGAAATGATTCTGAGTAAACGAGAAAGAAGTCCAGTTGATATGACTAAACGTCCAGATAACCTGACCTGGACGACTGAGAACCTTCATAGACACCTTGTATATAAATGTTCTAGCACCTTTGCCTTTACAAGGAGACCTGAATTCTGGAATCTTAGTGACCAATTTGGAGTATATACATTAATCAACTCTACTAAGGTGCCCGACATTTATGAACCTGATATGTTAGTAATAGTACCTTGAAATCAGTCCTGTACTAATCAGGAAGCTAGTGGACTGAGTACAGTATGGGACTTATGTTTCATACTTTCTGCCCCCACTAATAATTGTAGCAGTTGCATTTTGAATATGCTGTAGAGTGTATAAGGTGTGGTGTACACTCCCAGAAAGTACAGCACTATAATTTCACAATGAACCGGATAACCGACCAGTTTCTCAGTTGAGTGACATTTCAGCAAAGCTCTGTTACTCAAGTTAGTACAACAACCTCAAAAAGGTTTATGTTAATGTCTACTCAGAAAATGTAAATTCTATTTCTGGAGCACATTACAATGATGAAATAAGTTAAAATAACTATACTGATGGAATCAGTTTAAATGTGCCAGTGACTGAACAGAGACTCTGCAGACGTAATGTTCACGCATTAAGCGCTCTGATTCTTTATGCAAAACTGTAGAAGAGACTAGCAATTAAAAAATTCTAAATTCTTAGAATTTTTAGATTTGTAAATTGGAAATGACGCACCCATCAAGTTATATAAAGCCATTTAATGCCCTAATACCAAAAATCATGACAAGCTACTAAAATTTATAGGCAACACCAGTCCAATAGGTGCATATCACTGATGGGGGCAATAAAAAGCTTCAGTCCTACAGATCAGGCAGCTGGTGTTGTCACAGGTAATGCCTCACTAGGGTTGTAAAAGATGGAGGTTTGGAGCCTTGTGGCAGCTACTGCTCTCATATCTGTGACAAAGGTACTGGGCACAACCAGTTCAAGAAGTAGCCAGCCACCTAAACTTACAGGAAGAGAAGCTGTGCACCAGCAGATAAACAGCATTCATCACAATAATGGCTTCTGCACTGACACCGTAAAGGCAGCAACCCTGCAGGCTGACCTGCTGAGCTACCATGCTGGAGCTTTGTAAGGCATGCCAATAGATTACTAACTTCATTTCAAAAAGCACTTACATATAGAAGTCTGAGCTGTATAAGGCTACTATGCCTGTGTCGGAGGGGAGGGGGGTGCTAGTATGCCTGTGTTGGGGCCGAGGGGGGTGGTCACGTGTCCTTGGACGCTGAAAGTTTTTTCTCCCTAACTGCCAAAAATGTTTTCATTTCCTCTCCTTTACCATCTTCCAATTTTTCACCCACTCAGACTTTCAATACTGATTAACCTCACCGCTGTTGGCTCTATCCACTTTTCTTGTTCTTGTTAAATCATTGTTAAGATGTTTGGGGCAACTTTGTTGTGAAGGACATTATATAAAAACAAGCATAATTGAACTGAACTGAATAGATTTTAGTCCACATCACTTTAGTGACTCTGGATAAGAGCTCCAGAAGTAAAATGTGAGTAATAAGAACGCAGCATATAACTAAATTCTTGGTTGGCAGTGACAGTTCTAACTGCTTTCTTTTAAATGAAGCTACTGAAGCAGCTCTCCTCTATTACCTCCCGCTTGACAACGGAGAGTCTCCTGCCAACAGGAGCAAGCAGCACTCGGTGCACGCAGAGATGCAACGGCATTAATGAGCGAGGCAGAGTTAACACGCCGGTGCCCTGTAGAACATACAAGCACATGTCGCTAACGGTGTTTCTTCACACACACACACACACACACACACAACGTGAAAGGTAGTAATTGACAATTTGTTCTGGATGTATTATGGAGGTACTTGTACGACAGTAACACTCGTGTTTACCCGGTTATATTTGCTCACGCTACAGCGCTCGGAATGTTAGCGGGCATGTTAGTGACAACTCAAGAGCGATGTGAGGCTCATTACATGACGAGCCCGAGGCAGTGTGGCTTGGCAGTGCTGACCCAGTCCCACATCAGTACGGCTGCGGTGTCATTCCCTCTGCAGTTCACTGCCCGCTGAGGCAAGGCTATCATGGACGCACGCACGAGCTTTCACTGCCAGTGGCTGCAACAGCGTGTGCCGAGAAAGCGAGCGTCTAAGCGCCGACACGGCCGAGCGGCAGACTACCTCCGCGCAGCCCCTTCTAATGCAATGCTGCTTCTCACAACGCGAAGCTGACCGTTCGCCCTACGAACCGACAATGTTTTATGCAGTTTGTGAAGCTTGTGTAATCTGCTTTGCACATTTAGGTGTCAGATGAGTAAATTCACATATTTTGCATGTAGTGTGAAGAAAACGTCTTGTATCAATGATATTGTGAAATGTTATTGTATTGCTGACAGCATTTTTATAACGAAAGGGCTACTGCCAGGTGAACTTAATGTACGGCGAGGCCGCTGAACTCCGACGGTTTACTTACTGCCTTATTTGGCTGTACGGCATACTTACGGAGAGTCTCGTACTCAGTCTGCCTTTCCCACTTAGTGCATAATTTCAACATCTTACTTGTAAGCACATTTCCTGAAGTACACATAAACACTCATGATTCAGTTCAGGATCTGTTCAGTTTGGGTCCTCATATTGCAAAAAAAAAAAAAAAAAGAAACCAAATATGTGTCTGCTGTCTTCTGGGTTATGTGGCTGTATGTGACAACTCAGATTTAAGCTTTTCCTCAGACTCTGTTGTAAAATGTCACTGATTAGGCACTTTCTGTCAGTATAGCAGTCTGTCATTAGCATTACAATAGCAATAATAGTTTTGCACTTCATCTAAATATTTTGCTTATGTGAAGCCTAAAAACAGTACTTTTTTCTTTTTATGTAATATGGCTCTTCCCTGAGAATCTGTATTAGTATATTCATTTGAGTATATTATTGTACGTTTCTGTATTATCTTTTAAAATGCTCACACATTAGTATGACTATATTATCTGCATGGTGTTAATCATAATTGTGTGGCTTTATGTTTCATTTCAAAAAAGCTTTTTATTTTATATATGTACATACAAATTGTTGCAATAATCTGTGAATCAGAATAATAAGATTTTTTTTGTTTGTTTTTTTGCAAAAAGAACACACGCTGATGTGTGTGTGTGTATGTGCGTGTGTAGTCCCTTTTGGACCTTCTGTGACCTGAAATCCTTCTGAGCGTTAACATGGGTCATCTGCAGCACAAGGACCATGAATTGCCACCTGTCTCCATGACACTCTGCACAACCAGCTCCAATGGCAACCACAGTTTCCCAATTAGCTGTTGCTCATGCTGGGTTACATGTTCTGCTGGACTCTCTACAGCCTCAGGTAGCATTCTGCTAGAACTGCAAAGCACAGCATACAGTGCATAATGCAGTCTGCTCTTCATATCCTCTTTCATTCTACACAAGAGTGTAACTCATTCAAGCTATATTAGTACATGGTAAGTTACTGACTGAAAACAGCATGGTTTTTGGCTGTATTATTATAGTACAGTATATGCCACATATATATACTATATATATAGTTCTCTTCTTTACAAAATCATTCGCAATTCGCAATATCTTTTTGACTACAATGGGCTGCATGCAGACACTTGTTTGGAAATTTTCTAAGTGACACAATACCATGTCTGATTACTCAAACTTAGTCAATATTGAGGGAATGTAAGTAATACTGATTATTAAGTCTGAGCTGTTATATTTTAAATTGTTATATTAGTAACAAGTAAAGTAATCTATTAGTAATGGAAAACCTTAGTCAAAGAAACAACATTACATTTACAGGTTTTCAGACAAATGGACTTTTCGTGACACAGATTTATATCTTGGGATCCAGAGCTTTTGAAAAGGCAAGTGAACAGAGACCAGTAGCAGCAAAGCAACTCATTCATTGTAGTCACTGTGTCTTCACTGTACGCAAGCATACACAAGTAGCCTTTCAGTGGTCATCATCATCATTATCATCATCACAGCTCTGGATTAGAATGTGGTGATGTTTGCTGAAAAACCAGATGAAGATGCTGTGCTCTTCAGAGGTGTGAAGTGACACTTGTCCTCTCACTCTCCAAACAGACGCTGTAAGAGCTGACAGGCTGAGAAAATGACTCAAACATTTTCTAGTTTATTTTTAATCAGGTGACCATCAAATCCAGCCTCTCTCACTGAGACTCAGAGGAGTGATTTAACAAAAGGATTCCAGCAGGTGCAGGCACTAACCATTAATCAGCACATACAAACAGAGAGACTAAATAAAATAATTAAGCAATTATCAAAAATCCATGTTATTGATTTTAAAGCAGAGCTTCGGTTTAAAACAGAATTGGATATGTTTTGGCACCCTGTTAAACAGTTAAATCCATTCCAATCTGATAACTGCTCTTATTGAAATTAAAGTTTTTTGAAAGAGGTCAGAGGTCCTTTCCAACAGAACTAGCTACAGACTGCTGTAGTAATGTCTCATACCCATTTCAAGTAAAGTAAATAGAGGTTTTACTTCTTAGGAGAGAACTGAATTTTTATATATAATTTTACATAACATAATTCATAAAGTCTCATGTAATTCTGTTCGCAGACAACGAAAGTGTCACTGATCAATGTCCCCTTTAACACAGTCTATAATTCAACAAACACACTTTGTCAAAAAAGCAGCCACATAGGTCATAGTGCTACACTGTCTGCAGATGAGCTCTAGAATGTTCCAGTGCTCATGGCTGGTCATAGTGAAAGGTGGTCACCAAAAAGCACATGGTCAGCAAAGATAAATAATCAGCAGGAACATAACTGTCAGCTCCCCCACGACGAAAGCCCCGCCCCAACCGCTGCTCCTTCATTCGATCCTCAACTCAGCTAGTTATATCAGCTAATTAATTCCCCAGTCGAGAAGCAGCTCACCGTTGTTAGCAGCACTTCGATCACGGGATGAGAGCTGACACAGTCCGTGCCTGTCAAGCTACGAAATCCTGAGCACTGCTTCCGGTCCTCACGCCCATGCCTGAAAATAACACTCAATGAAAAATAAAAAAATATAAATCTGCAAATCAGACACTGATGAACAATGTAAATTATTTCATAAACATGCTGCTGTTCACCATTTGTCACTGTTCAGCGGTGTACATGCAAACTTAAACTGAGTGATATGATTACAAAAAAAAATGTATACACCCATATTTTTTTTATTTTTAATTTTGATCAGCTGTTTTGAGGGGAGCCACTATCAGGAAAAGGCATTTTGTTCTCCCCGTTGGCATTGCCTTGTCTGCTTTGTGCCATTTTACTCATACTGTGTAAAGAAGCACATTAATCTGGCAAGAAACATGATAAGGGGGAGGGGGGCCACCAGCCCCACCACTTAGATCACTGGGCAGCTACCCGAGGCATTGTGGGAAGCCAAATTTTCTACTGAGAACAATCAAGATGATCAGGTATTGTTCTGATTGCATGATTCATACATGAGCTACTGATAATACTGTAATGTTTTGAAATTTAAGCATCTTATATTATATACTAAGTTTTAGGTAATTGCTTGTGGTCAGTATTTTTAATGTCCAATTGTGCTATAGTAAGTGTGAATACATGTTTAACGCAGCATATTATGAAAACTTTTCACAGAAATGTATTTGCTTTTATAGCAAAACACAGCTGCCAAAAGTTCTTTCAAGACCTTCTAAGCTTTAGAAATGGTTATTGACCTTCATTCAAATATAAAATATTCATTAAATGTTGTTCAAAAAGGTTCTGTTATGCCATTCCAGGGGAGAAATACATTATCCATCAGCTAATTATAAAAATCACTTTCACAGATACCTCAAAAGGTTGCTTTAACTGGAAAAAAAAATCAACACTTGGCAAGACCACGGCTTGACTTTTACTGACCTAATTTCCTAGTAACGTCAGAACATTTAAATCCCACACCTTTTGTCAGTAGCATCACCTCCAAGCAGACTTTGTGTCTGATTAGCATAGAAATATGGTATAACAGAATAATTTTATACTGGTTATTTTAAGATCCTTCACATGTTGCCCAGTCTACAGGTGCTTTGATATTTCTGTTGGATCCCTTCCTTTGAGGAACAGACCCTCCCTCGCTACACCCCTGGCCCAGCCCCCTGCTGTCCACCTACCACAAAGCATTAAAGGTAGTCTTCTAATCCACACACACTCTGGCAGAGAAGGGGTGCATTAGTCATGTGTCAGTACTGTCATTTCTAAAGGAATGCTCTTCCACATGTCAACAATGTTGAAAGGAGGAGCTGAAGACTGTCAATATCAATCAACCACCCCAGAATGGCTGTATGAAGGACCAGCACTCTGCCCCAGCCCCACTCTCTCCCCAGCTCACATGGCATCCATATTGCTCTGGTTTCATGCATTAGGAAAGACTTACAGGGTTACCCAAATTACAGGAACACCTAGCATTAGGATCTCTGCCCTGCATGCTCTCTTGACACAGGATTGCTCCAAGAAGCATCAAGACTTTCCCGTTATGTCACAAATCCCTCCTGGATTTTTTAAATGTTGTGAGTGGGTGTACAAAATGATTAAAAATAGATAGAAAAAAAGTAACAGCTAAAAATCAATACACAATCATCTCATGTTGACCAAAAACATCTGTGACAAGAAATTCACAAAGGTTTCCAATATAAAACTTGTAATTTCATGCATGCAGTTATATAATCTTAATACAAGGGAATCTTAAATGTTAAAGCACAAATTTTTACTTCAGGTCAGATACTTTTTAAATATATATATATTTTCCTAAATAAAAAATAAACGTACTGCAGCAATTTTTGCTGCAAATAGTGTCATTAACTCCTCCTGCTCTGTGGCCAGTTTTCTATGTGGCATGATTGGCCTGCTGTGAAAACACTCCAATCCTCAAAGCATCTGGGTTGCATTATCAAACTCCATGCACAGTCTGTCTCCATTACACAGTTATTCAGTGTTTAAAATAAGAACTTTTGCATATGTGGTTTTCTTGTGCTTTGACATCTGCATTTGCTGATTATGCTTTGTGATGCCAGTTTTTGCACTCTTCACTAAGGCCTCACAAACATCACAATATTCCATGCTCCACTATGGCCCCATAAGAACTCTTTCAGAGAAAGAGGCCATTACAGACACATTTTTCTCTTCTCATACCCAAACCCCTCCTTACAAATGGGTGACATACACTGGTCAGCCATAACATTATGACCCCTTGTCTAATATTGAGTAGGTCCCCCTTTCATCACCAAAACAGCCCTGACCCATTGAGGCATGTATTCCACTAGACCTGTGAAGATATGATGTGGTATCTGGCACCAAACCATCACTAGCAGACCCTAAGTCCTCTAAGTTGCAAAGTAGGGCCTCCATGGATCTGACTTGTTTTTCCAGCACATCCCACAGATGATCTGAATATAGTTCAGCTGCGGAATTTGGAGGCCAAGTCAACAACTCAAAGTGGTTGTGTTCTTCAAAGTATTCTGGAACCATCTTTGCAGTGTGGCAGGGTGCATTATCATACTGAAAGTGGCCACTGCTATCAGGGAATACCATTTCCATAAAGGGATGTACTTGGTCAGAAACAATGTTTAGGCAGGGGGTACGTGTCAAAGTAACATCCAGGTCACCTTCTTCCATTGCTCCATGATCCAGTCCTGATGCTCTGATGCATGCATTGTATGCACTTTTGGCCGGCATGGGCTCCCTGACCGATCTGTGGCTATGCAGCCCCTTACACAACAAACTGCATTGCACTGTGTGTTCTGATACTTTTCTACTGGAACCAGCATTAACTTTTTCGGCAATTTGAGGTACAGTAGCTCTTAAATTGGATCAACCCTTCGCTCCCCACATGGATCAGTGAGCCTTGGCCGCTCATGACCTTGTCACCAGTTCACCCATTTTCCTTCCTTGGACCACTTTTGGTAGGTCCTGACCATTACAGACCAAGAACATCCCACAAGAGCTGCAGTTTTGGATTTGCTCTGAGCCAGTCATCACAATTTGGCCCTTGTCAAAGCCACTCAAATCCTTATGTTTGCCCATTTTTTTCCTTCCGACACATCAACTTCAGAGACAAACTTTTCACTTGCTGCCTAATACATCCCACCCATTTGTGGGGTGCCGTCGTAACAAGATACTTAATGTTATTCACTTCACCTGCCAGTGGTCATATGTTATAGCTGATTGGTGTATATTCCACATATTAGCTCAAAGTTGTTTTGGTTTCCCCTCTAGACACAAGAAAATGCTAGAATAAAACAATGTTAAAAGCAGCTCATACAAAAAGGTTTCAGTATGTTTTATGTTTAGTTCTAATGCTCCATAAGCCAACTGGGTCCTAGCTTACAGTAAGAGGCTCTTGGGTTCTCTGACAGATGAAAAAGCAAGCTAGGTGGGGTCTGGGTATGAACCTCAATGGTGTACCACAGACACTGTGGACCTCACATTACGCATGCAGCTGCTCAGGAAAGAAAGTCAAAAGAACTTTTGATCACTCCAAGTTTCTGTGCTTAAGCCTCCAACTTTGTGGATGTGTACCCATAAAACAGGTGGTTTATAATGAAATGTTGCAAAGATGCAGACAACAGAGTGTATAATACAAAGCTGCCTCCCAATCTCCCTGGCGTAGAGAGGTCATTAGGTACCACAGGATCTTGGCCAGATCATTCAGTTTAGACTCTACCACTGACTCTACCAATAGGGCCAGCATGAACAGCTGACCCATTTAGACCTCCTTTGCCTCTTCTTGCGACTGTGTTTGTTGGCAGTGCCAAGCGATTATGACTATCAGTTCAGGAGAGATGTGTAGTTTGGCTTGCACCAAATCAGAGTGGAGAAACGGCAAAGAGCAGAAATTTTATTCACAGGGTTTCATTTTTAGAAAATGTGAAACAGAAAGTATTCCCGGGTATTTCTGATTATTGTCTCCTACGCTCTATGCGGGGATTTTTATAAAATGTGAAAAGGATGGCCACATGTGGTCCTATTTTTGTGGAACCATCAAAGAAGGTACAAAGATAACCCAAATGCAGCTTGAAATTGTAAAGCAGTTACAGCAATATAAAATCAGCCAACGGCAAGAGGAGGACTTTGGGACACGCACTGTGTGTTGAATAAAGGACGTCTGAGTGCCTCATGTGCAGCATTTTTAAAGGATGTCGGGAAGGTCCAGGAGCTCTTTATTACCCCTAACCTCTCTGAGACCTAAACAGGGGACTGCAGCCATCTGCCTTATTGGCGAGCTGAGTTCTGCACTGTGCAGTGGTGAAACATCACCTTGACTCATTCAGGGCTTTCCCAGCCTTCTTAATGAGTGACTACTGACCATTGCACCTGGAACCTGTGGGTTCAAATGTCACATGGGATCTTGCTGTTTTAAATAGCACTTTTTTGATGAGTAACTAGTAACATGTCTGATGTTATATAGAATGTACACTGATCAGCCTTAACATTATGACCACTGACAAGTGAAGTGAATAACATTATCCTGTTACAATGGCACCTGGAGGTAGGTAAGATATATTAGGCAGCAAGTGAACATTTTGTCCCTGGAGTTAATGTGTTGGAAGCAGAAAAAATGGGCAAGTGTAGGGATTTGAGGGACTTTGACAAGGGCCAAATTGTGATAGCTAGGCGACTGGGTCAGAGCAACTCAAAAAATGCAGCTCTTTTGACATGTTCCCAGTATGCAGTAGTCAGAACCTACTAAAACTGGTCCAAGGAAAGAAAGCCAGTGAACCGGCAACAGGGTCATGGGCAGCCAAGACTCATTGATGCACGTGGGGAGCGAAGGTTGGCCTGTGTTGACCAATTCAATAGAGGAGCTACTGCATGGGAGTACTTAAACACATGTATAGACTCCAGGGGGCATTCTGCAGGCCTGTTCTTCTTTCCCTAGTGCAAAAGCTGACTCCTGGTAACAGTGTTGCACAGCAACCTAGCAGCCAAAACACACAAAGGCATTTGCCATGGCGGGACATGAACAGGTGCTAACCCAACTGGTAAAGGAACCAGTAGGTGCAGGTTTTCCTTGAACATCAAGTGCAAGTGCCCTTCTTCCACTAGATGTCAGTCATGTGCAGCATTATAGCACACAAAGTGTTAACAGCCTATTGGGTTTCACAGGGTGTCAGATTTCATCCTTTGAGCCTATTGCAGGTGTTGGGAAAGGTCTGTACACCTGAGTGAGATCAACAGGCTGGCTTGACGAGATGCACCCTCTTGGTACCCAAGTGAAGAAATTAAAAAACAAGGGTGTAGCTGAACTGATCAGGGTCCTTAGGAAGACAAGTGTCCACCTGTGGATGATAAGGAGCTGCTCGCACCTCACAGTTTTATGAAGACAAGTAGCTTTTTCTTCACATGTTCAGAAGCAAACTCCATGTCTTTCCACAATGTACAACTTAAGTTATATTTCACCCTGTGTCCCAATTTTTCAGCTTCAGCAAACCTACAAATCGTTACAACTAACGGTACCTGAATATCAGCATGCAGTGCTTAGGACTAAGAGTACAGCTCTCTTTCATATTAAGAAACTTCCTTCTGGTTGCAAGAAAAATCCCAATTGTTAGCCTAATGGAACTGGTGAAATGGTAAAAAAAATCTGTCTTGGTGAAGCACCTCCTGCATTCTAGGCCATGTGACCCAGTAAGGTGAGGATCTACAGGTCATAACTGTCATGATCAGCCTGGTATTGAAGTCTCCTCTCTAAGGTTCGTAATCGCCCACCTTGGCTGTCATCTCAGGGGATGGTAATGCTATTCTACAACACTGGCAACTAAGGGAAAATCTTTCCTGGTTTAAAATTTGTCAAACCCCCCCCTCTCCACACACACAAGCTCACACATATATACACACAGTCATTTCTGTGGAACACCCCATCGACTGTGGAGAGCAGACCCATCAGAAGTCTACAGTGAGAGGTCTTAAGGGGCTTACCGTTAGCTACTTAAAATTCTTCTGATGTAACCAAAGTGAACCGTTTGAAAACAAGAAGTGCTCTGCTGTTAATTTATTTTGTTTACTTGCGGCTGACCCAGCACAGCCACCATCTTCCATGCTTGTTTCTGACATTTGTTAAGAGATTCTGAAATATGAACTGGGATTGCAGTGAATGCACCATTCATTCCATCACAAATGTTTGTTTCTGAATTCCACAGGATGGCCAGTATGACAAGGAAATTGTCATAAAGACTAGTAAGTCCACAAAAGGCTCCCTCTTTTAACAAAAAAAAGTCATATACTGTGCAATGGAAAACATTATGGGTCTCTCAGATAAAAGCCGAGGTAAATGTTGAAATTGCAGATTCAAGACATCTATGAGTTATTCCCTGTTAGTCAGAATACAGAAAATGCTCACTCATCTTCACTTCAACAAGTCCTGAAGCAACAAAAGAGTGGAAAAAACCAAACTGCTGTTCAAGTGGTAAAACAATTCTGTGTTGAAATCAGTACAGCAATATCATGAAAAAAACGAGGGAAAGCTTTAAATTAAAGTGATTTATCTGATGCAAGACCATATTTGTTTAAAGATACTAATACTCTTATCCCTGGTTTCATATATACATATACTTCTTTAACCTCTAGACTTGATATTATATTGATTGTACAGCACACAGAAAAAAAAAATGGAAAACTATATTTTAAGCATTATTTCTCCCAGGGAATATCTCTATTAACTCTATGAACTTCTTACATTTCCCAGAAATACACAAATATCCTCCATCTTAGGAGAACTACAAGTTGTGGAACCCTCTGACAACTAAGAATGAGCAGTGGAAAACCTCACAGCTACAGAACATGTTGGTAATTATATGTCAAGAATTAGAAGTACAACTTTGTGACCTCAACTTTGTGTGTGTG
>JABJVR010000857.1:0-20289 GCA_025773905.1 Chitala chitala
TATATTTTTTTTTTGGGGGGGGGGGTTTATATTGTTGATATTTTATTGTTTTATTTTTTATTTTACTGCTCTTTTTCATTGTTTTATACTATTTTTGTGTATTTATTAACTCACTTCTGTGATTTTGTGTTTAATCTACTTATTTTCATTTCTTTCTGTTAACCTATGGACCTTCTGTGCTGTGTCCTTAATAAAGACTATTGTTATATCACCTGCACAGGTGTGACTGGACGTGCAGGAGCTACAAGCAGTTAGAGCTTCCGCCTGCGTACAAGAGAAACACAAGCTTTTCATTAAAGGGGACAGTGCGTCAGATGTTTAGTGGCTCTGGCACAATTTGCACAACGTACCCATTTTCCACGTAACACCATCCTTCTCCATCTATGAATATTACATAAAGGGCTCGGGCTGGCCTGAGCATTTTAAGAAGCATTACTCCTCTGTGCCAAGGGGCACTTTTTCCCTCTGCCAAACATATTTCATTTGAACAGATGAAAAATGCTAATTGAATGGTTACAGAAGGAAGAAGGGGCAGCTTGCAAATAAGGGAGCGGGGGCGATGCTGTTGAATTCCTCCCTTCCCAGTCCTTAGGAGAAATGGGCTCGCTCACGTCATACAGAGCTGTAATCCTGGGGCCCATTCGGCATCTCTGCCCTGATCGATACCATCCATCCGAATTTTATCACTGAAGGAGGGAGCGCATGTGCAGTCTATTCCTCTACTTCACCTTCCTGCCTATGCTGCAATGGGACGTGGCATTGCCTCCTGTTAAAATGCCTCTGCAACAGCCTGCCTGTAAAAATTCACAGCACAATCTGGTGCAACTAGGCTTATTCTCAACTTTATGACAGCAGTCTTTTTCCAAACAGAACAGCCAAGGAAACCAAGACATCTACCACCAACAGCTGTTGTTCATGATTGGTTCGTTATAAGATGACATCACCAATGTTAACTGTCACTAAAAACACTACATCACAACATACCTTTTTGTTGTCTCAAACATTTAGTGAAGCACAGAGATAAGTCAGTGTTTTTTGTAGTTATCGCATCAGGCATTCCTTCCATTATAAGATATCATCTTTTCATAAATGCTTAATTGTAGACTTAATAACAAAGGCGAGCAGAAAAACCATGTAATACTCTGAGATACTGTTTCCTTGGAGGGTCTTCATTTCCTATGTTAGATGTTTAATTCTGATATTGATGGCTGAAGATGTAAAATAGAGGTCAGTTCAGCTCTGCAATGGTCTGTAACACCTCCACTACCTGACATGAAAATCAGGGTCATCATCACAGGTCCTCCTCATTCACACAAGTTTGCCCCTACCAATTGCATGCGTTACTTAGCTTATTCTTCAAAACAAGATTTGTCTATCAATAAAATCCAGCTCTTCTAATGGTGAATTCAATGTTTTATTATGCATCAGCCTTGGTTCAATTTATTTTATCTCCAGTGAAGTGTTTTGATAGCTAATATTACACCGACAGTGCATTAGCGTTGCTATTTTACCAGCCTTGTTAGGAGCATGCAGTATAGTATGCTAGGCTACAAAGGAGTCATTCTTAAGCTTTTATGATTTAAAAAATTTTTGTTTTATTTAACCTTTTCAATGTTGATGTTGTGTTGAATGGTATGTTCAGGGTTGCAAACCAGGTTTTCTGTACACATTACCATGTGGTGTTGTGTGTGTGTGTGTGTGTGTGTGTGTGTGTGTGTGTGTGTGTGTGTGTGTGTGTGTGTGTGTGTGTGTGTGTGAGTGTGTTTTTAATTTTACACATGCAGTCCTATCTTTCATGGCCCCCTCCTGAAAACTCTGTGCCCCTCTGCTTAAACAGCACTGGGGCTGTTAAATAGTTTTACTCCTCACAGCTAGACAACCCCCTTTTCTCTATTACGCACTCTGTAGACACCTAACAGGTTAAGTCAAAGGATGGATTCATCCACTATGCACGAAGCATTTTGCATTAGTGATGAAGTCAGCAGAAGCTCTTTTCCTGGACAAGCTGGAAGTTATTACAAGCGGTTTAATGCCAAGTTTTTTTTGTGCCTGCTTTTGATCCTCCTGAAAAGCTGTCCGTCACACGAAATGGTCCATATAGTGAACTGAACGACGCAAATTGGTTCCTTGGTTCGATATTTGAATGCACCTCTCCAATGATGAGTGCGCCACCTACATCCATGTTGTAGAAGTGATGAACAAATCATCTTTCGCTCCTTTAACGTGGACCACAACCCACACATCCACATAAAAAAAGAAAAAAAAAATCAGCACCCTGAGGCAAAGATGACTGAGATGTTGTGGGCAACAGCCATTACAGGAGCTGGCAGTCGTTAAGGGAAAAAAAGCACACAGCTTTCAGCGTCAACATTAAAGGCTTGTTTCTATTCTGTCTCTTCCACACCCTGCATTATTTATCCACACTCTATCAATGTTTAATGACTAGGTTCCAGCCCTGGAAACATCTGCCCACTGGTCAACCCCACAGAGGCCCTCATCCACTGGCTTTTATTCAAGCCGACTTATGGCATCTGTGCGTGAGGGTGAATGATGGCATCTTAACTTCTGCCTCTCATTTCCCATTGTCCCAGCCGTTGATCTAGTGGGTTTTTGATCTACATCACAAAAAAAGAAAAGAAACTGGGTCTTCAGGAGTTCTGAAGTCACAATTGGCCAAATTTTGGGGGGAAGGGTGAAGGAAGGTGGGTGTCTTTTGTACTCGTCCAGGTGTTCAGAAAACACCAAACCTGATGTGTAGAACTGGTGTCCAGGTTCTGGTGATGGACTCAACACTATTTGCTAAAGTGTACATGTCTAGGGCGGCTTGTTGTGGGCCGAGTACAGATCACGCCTGGAAGCCCAAAGTCGTAAGACCCAACAGGCCGTGTCCGACATTGGACTGAGCTCATAAAAGCCTTCCACCTGTGACAAAAGGACATAAATCAGACAGAACCAGTGTGCTATACGCAGGTTCCTCTGCCCAGCGTTTCCGTAACATTTAGCTGAGTGTAAAGCTCAGCAAAGTATGCCGTGCTAAGTTTATGAACCGGAGATGATTAACATGGCAGAGCAAGTCAGACAGTGAGATGAACAGCAAGGTGATCAGCGAGGCGAAGAGCTCCTGTGCTGTCGCACCTCAGCGTGCTCCGAAAGGCTGCTATTGGAGGTTAACCACAGATCTGCAACATGTGGGGGTTTAGCTGTTCTGCAAAGAAGCAGTGTTTACCTGTGTGTGCTCCATGGGTCTAAAACATAGGCCCAGCAGGAATTGCATTAATCTGCCCCATCATCACTTCCCTCTCTGCATACAGGGGTATTTACAAACCTGACACAATATTAAATCTTGTTTTTACTTCTCATACCGTTCACTGATTCAAACCAAGGCCAGCGTACCCCATTATCCTATGTGATTACCAGAACCTGGACCGAGACCGTATAGAAACCAAAAGCAGAACACGCCTCGGCAGATGCAAATTACTTGGTAACTAATTCCTTTGTTCTTCCAGTATAACAAGGAAGCCAGTGTTCATCAGCAAGAGAAAACGAAAAGTTTCAGGGGTGGAAATGGAGTGCTTAGAAAAAAACCTGGGTTGAATAGCGGAGGTGAATGGAATCTCTCAGATGGTCACAGCACTGGGATCCGTGTATAAAAAACGGGATATAATCATTGGCTACCTAACATTTAATTAATAAGTTTTATGTACTCTTACAGTAGTTACGGTTCCTTCAATGAAGAACCCTTAAAGCAAACTATTGAAGCCATGGTAACATGGTTGTTTCTTTGTCGACACTCCATGAGCGAAAAAAAAACTTGTAGCCACAGACGTTCACAATAAATCTGTGATATGGGCATGCATTATGTGGGAAGTCATCTAATGGGACAATGACATATTGGAGTACATTCTAGCTCAGTCTTTTAGCTTATTCTTCAAATTTGTGCAAGACATAACTGAGAAAGAAATAAAAAAAACAATGATGAAAGTTTTGCCAGTTTAATCTGTGATATGACAGCTACGGAACCAGACACATTTTAAACTGTTGAAGCTGCTCCGTGGGGTGTAATTATTTTCACAGGGACATAAATGAAAATTGGAAGTTGTTGTGTTTTCAGAGGCTGGAAGAACCCAGGCTGAATTGACCACTGAATTTACTACAGTATCACCTGGAAGAGGACTGAACATAGTGATGCCACACAATTCATAATGTTACTCATACACGAGACCCCCCCCCCCCCCAAGATGTCCTGTCAATTTTATTTTGGCCACATATTACATGGTGATGACTCACACACTGTTTAAAGGAAATCATGACACCAGTCTACCTCCCATGTTACATCACCTGAGTGCAGGGCCACGACACGCAGCCTGAAGATGATTCCATCACAGGACATGGCACCAAACTCCTGAGGAAAAATGGACCTTTCCAAAAATGCACCTGTCTACAGTACATGGAACCTGCCTGAGAAATCAAACCCAATTATGTCAATTAATCAAAACTGTCCTATTAGTTACTGCTGCCTCTGAATGTGTACTTCTGTCAGTGACTTACAAATAGGCGTAGACACCCTTTCTGACACACGCACTCACATTTTTAAAAATATACTGATATTATGTGGAATATGTGTGTGTTAAGGCAGGTAGGAAACTGATAGCTGATCTCCCCATATACCGAACCACAGTGGAGCACAGGACCACTCCAAGCGTTCCATGCCCTCTTCCCAAACATGTGAAGGGAAATTTCCTTACAGCAAACAAGTTTGTGTGTTATACAGGGTAGCGTCCTACACGTTCCCTCCCCTGTCTGGGCTGAAAAAAGTGAAACCAGCCAAATGCTCCTGTCTGTAGGGATGTACAAGAAGAAGATTGTTGTCAGCTAAAAAGGCCACAGTGTTTAAAATTCTTTTGTAATGTGAGTTTTATGCCAATTATTTTGTTACGTTTCATTTTTTACACAATGGGCCAAGTTTTTGAAGAACAAGGCTGCAGGACTTGTGAGCGAATGTGTATGTTGATGGTTGACTAACTTCTCCAGGCACTGTGGAGTCACTGAGCTCCCTGGGTTATGCACGGAGCGGTGGTATTGGGATTATTTTATATACATGCTTAGCGTGGGGACACATGCATATACTGAAGCACGCACACACGCCTGTATGAATCAGGGCTTTCCAGGGCGATGCTCGTGTGTTGGAGACAGATAAGTCTCTGCTCCTGAGGCATTCTCTGGAGAAGGCGATAGCAAGGCCACAATGAGGAGCACCGAAAGAATTAATATCTGTGGATAATGGTAAACAATCAGGCATCACAAAAGCCATCCATGCTACTGGGGTCTATCGATGGAGTCCCCTTTCACAGAACTGCATGGTGACAAAAATTTAGGGAGACGGGGAGATGATTATTGGGGGGGCTGCAGGGAAGCCGCTGCAATACACCACACACCCGTCATAGAGCGTTTAACGTCACCTGCCCCGCCTTGCACTGGGACATCACATGTCCCTCCACTGTTATTATCCACACAGAGAGAACGCTGAATGACAATGACTGGGGAATCAAACGAAGTGGGCGGAGCACAGGCTTGGCTTCTGGGCCTGTGTTAACGCAATGCCATGGAGACTGGCAGTGAACAGCAGAAGCGGGAATGCTGCAAGAGCCCAATGGGGAAGACCGAGGCGTGCAGCAGCAGGAGGAGAGGTGGGGGTGGGGGTTTGAGCATGTCTCCATGTTCCTGCCCTCCCAGCCCAGAAATGTGCCACTATCCAAAACCAGGCCCAGCCACCCTGGACCTAGAACCAGGGTGCACATTAGTAGTCATCAACAGCACGCTGCAGAAGAAATATTGAATCTGTCCAAATGAGCCCATAATTATGCATTAAGTTAGTGGAAGTGAGAGATTAAGCTGGAGAGAAAACGAGAGGGACCAGGGCCTGACAGCTGGGGTATGAATTCCAGCCCGGAATCAGCTCCTTAATTAATCATGGGCTGACAGAAATTTTATTCACATGGCTTATTACGGCAGCAAGAGGGAGATGGCGCATGGGGGGGTGGGGGGATTAGTACACGGGCAAGAAAAACAAAACTAAAATCCTAGGAACGTCTCAGCTGGGCAGATCTCCCTGTCTAAACAACGTCAGAGAACAGCAAGGCAGCCCGATACAGTCAGCAAGCCTTCAAATCCGCTCTGTTCCTGTACCAATGGCGGGTAAGGGGATGAGTCAAAACGAAGGAGGTGGAGCATCAGAAAGAGGGTGGAGTAAAAAAAGTGTAAACCAGGGAGATCTGCAAAGAGGAAGGACAGGTAAGAAGGGTAGGAAGAGAGAAGGGCATCAGCCTCCACCTGCTGGCTCAAAGGGAGAATAAATGTACTAACACAGCACATACCAGTCAGCTGATGTGGCTGGTGCACAGTGCACACCACACAAGTTCTCTGTTAAGTCATCTCGAGCTGAAAGTCACTGCAAAGCATCTCTGCCAATGGAGGACACGAGTCTCCCCTGCTGTGCCACCATGGCAACGCACCAGTCACGTGCTTCCAGCCGGTCCTCGTAGAAGATGTGTAAGCATTGTCATCCGTAATTATACGACATTCCATCTAATGACTTGACATCACATTCATGCTACATGGCAGTCACGGGCCGTGGGTGTAACCAGGACTTTAGAAGAAAGCTGAAGTGCAGAGCCCATCCCACTTTTTTTCTTCTGTACAAAAACACAAAAACGCTTTATGATTAATGAAGTTTTCACCCCCTTTGCACTGATTTCTATTGCCAGGTTCACATCTGCACAAATTGCAGGGCTGGTCAGGACTGTGCACACTCCCATGCAGCAATTGCAGAGCTCAAAGCATTGTCACATCAGCCCTGCTCAGGAGCATTTCCAACAGGGCCTCTGTCTGCTCTCAACCACATCACAGCGGTGATTGGCTAGTGCATTCCTGCTGCTGGAATAAACTGCATACGTAATTTTAGTGAAGATGGTGCAATTTTTATTTTATTTTACATTCAGTTCAAAATGGAACGTATACAGAACTGTTGTGTTATAACAGCACTATTTTATTAAGAGTGCACAGCAATATTCAGTATTACGTGGAGTGTGAGAACAGAGGCAGAATGGTTGGTAATAGTACAGACCAGTGGAGTTAGCTGTTGGTATTATGCTGTATTTTTTACTTCATTAAAACTAATAAAATTTTTATATGCCTCTGAATTATTATTTAATGAAATAACAGTACAACTGGCACATTGACACAAAATTGGCTGTTTGGTGTGAATAGAAAATACAACACGACTTGGAATGGTAAGTCAGAAAGAAAGTGCGTTTTGGGATGTATCTGAAAATTTAGCAGACGTATGATAAAAAGCAATGCTGCTCTCTACCACTATATGATCTAATACATATTTCATTACATAAGACTATCAGATAAATGTAACCTTCATGTCAATCTTTGTGTCACTGTTTTTGTTGGGGTACAGTGGTCAGTGAGAGTACTGTTCAGTTGATGTAGTTCCCAGGGGTTTTACATTATTAAAACTTGCATCCGAGTTATTACCAAGAAACTCTAGAACTGATACAATGAACAGGTGCAGACACTTAGCTCTGACCCGGCCCTGCAATTAGTTCTATGTGAACGTGGCATGTTTTCTTTGTTTACAGCTTTTAAATGATGATCACTCACTTACAGGCCCCTGTGCAATCCAGTGCTAGCGATCAAGCAGAAGGGAGCTCATACTTCACTGAGAGTCAGAGGACACATCACTCTATCACAGCGGCCAGCTTCAGCCAGAAATACAGAAGCAGAGTGAAGCATACGAGATTCACCCACAGTTCTCTGGTCCTGCTCTCAGATACTGTAATTAAGGTAATTTTGCCCCTTAGGTAGCCCTGAATCTCAGCCTTGCAGGCAGAAAAACACATACATCTTAAGAGGTGACTTTTCAGCAATTTAAGCTCTATTTTCTTTAATATTGAAGCGCATGGAGGTGCTTGTTATGTTTTAACGGGCCAGCAGCTGATACAATCATCTGCCAATCCATCGTCCAGCAGGCATTAGCGTCGGACTGGGGGGAATGGTGGGACTGGTAACCCAGGACCTGAGCATAGGAAGGGCCCTCCAACAGCCTTAGAGGGAAGGCTAGTGGGCCTCAAAGAATACAGATGCACAGTGCCCAGAATTTGGTGCTATGCATGTGCCTACAGAAAACCAAATGGCACCTATGTGTGCAGTCTGCTGTCAGCCAGGTAACATTCACGAAAACCAGCAGAGGTGAAAGGGCATGGGTTGGCAGTGGTTTCCACATATGACCAGCAGTCCAACCCTCCATCATACAGGAGACACATAACACACCATCAGGGGCTCTTGGGTGAACAACCTCAGCCCTCACCAAAGGCCAGCCTGCTAGTGGTCTTTGGGCCTTAGAGACAGAGCTGACGGAGAGGAACAGCCCATAGTCAGGAACAGTGCATTCACTCCACGTGTCCTTTTGTCTCCTCATTAATAAGTTACAGGCCCCAAAAAGCTTTCCACTGTCACACTGGACACCCTTTTTCCATGCTAATACTAAAACAAAGGGATTCACCAAACACTATTTTGTGTGCAGAAAAGCCAGCATCTCTCTTTGCTGAGGAAGATGAGGAAGAACAGTTACTTTAGAACTTCGTTCTACAAGCAGCCTAAGTTTTGCTTTGCCCTTTTTGTGACCACAAGACACAGGTGAGGTGGCAGCGGGGAACACCAGCACATCTGTTAAGGATTACCACTGAAGTTCCACGTAAATCACAGGTGCTGTACCTCTGAATTAACACTGACACTGTTTTGGGGAAAGACCCAGCATTATAAATGTTTCCGTATAAACAGTGCAAAAAACCTAAAACTAGCAGTATGTAGGTCGATTCGGATCAAAGCCCATTTTAGACATCTACATTACCATATAGCCAAAGTTTTGAAAGTCAGTGTGTTACGACTTGCTGAGTACCTCGGCTTGCGGTTTCTTACATGTATTTCAGTTTTTGTAACAACCCCCTCTCACCCGCATACACCGTCACAGTTATCCTCGTCACTATCCTGTGCGTGTCCACGAATGAACGCTTCCGATCACCCACTACAGGAATAGTCGTGCTGAGGAAGAAGACTGCGGGAGGGCTCGCTATTCCGGCCGCCGCGTTTGAGACCGTGGAAAGTTCATCCGCTCCATCTGTGCGAACGTGAATATCACGCAAAATCAAAGCTGTCAATTATGCAAGTCTACGGTTTAGGCACGCGTAGACGGGAAGGGCATCTGTCGGCGGGGCTTAGGTGCAGCCGAAAAGCGACGCTGCGTTAAATTGTATGGAAAAATATTGATAAAGTGAACCCAGGAGGACCGTCGCACAGTCGTGTCGCTATCAATAATTTAGGCTTTGTTTTCCGTCCTGTCTACATCACGGCTGCAAATGTTTCCTGTCTTACAAAAAAGAAAAAAGCTTCAGGCGTTCTGTTCCGTTGCACGTGAAAATTGCTAAGACATAAAAATCTAAAATTATAGCAAATGTACTGCTTCATTTGTATTGTCTCTTTTTGTTTTATTTATTCTCTACTTTTAATTTCACACATGTTGGTTTCCTAGACAAGACGTATCTATGAAGAACATGACAATTATGAACGTTTTCACTCTCGTGATGCGACAAATTAGAAGAATCTCGTTCCCCATTTATCACTGCGATAACTAATAAGCACAATTTAAACATCAAAGAATAAACATCGCACAATCCAATATTTGCGTATATACACATTATATACAAGTGCGGTGTGTATGCCGCACACCATAAAACGCATTGTAAATATAATTCCGGCCTTTCTTTAACCGATTCACGCTACTTATTTCTGTATGTGTGCGCGCACGCACGTATGGCTGCTGATACAGTGAAAAATTCCAGTATGGCATACATTCCCCAAAAGCTTTCTCTCTCTTGAGACGCTGCATCCTATTAGCTAGCCAGACCAAACATGGAGATCGCTGAACACGTATATGCCTTTGAAAAGCCCACTAATTAGTCCCTGCTTAATTCCACTCTTAGCTTGAATGTCTTCGCATTTTTTTTTATAAATAAATAGACTAATAGATGGAAACTCTTTGCAACACACAAATGAGAAAGGTGTGCGCGCACATTTTCCCAGGTTGACTGAACAGTATGCCACAACAGCACCCGCTACTGGTCAGTAGAGGGAATATCACACTGCTACCTGGCTAGCAGCATTGACGATGGGTAGAAACGGAAAAGTTTAGTGGTTGCCATTAACCATTAATGGCAAGTGGCATTTAGCGCTCTCGTAGCACTATGTGTGGTGCATGTAATTTTAGGTCAACCCAGAGATGTAGTGGTGCAAATATGCAGGTATATGGCATATACAGACCACTAAAAGAAAGCATTTACCGTGTACGTACATAAGAAGAGAAATGCTTATTGGTCAGAGAAGATATGCATATATGCTTGAAAAGTACCCCCATTTAAAAATAAATAAATAAACAAAAGTCAAAGAGAATTAATTTCTGTCTGTTAGTCTTGCATTGGCCATCTTTTGGTCACTTATGCATGAAGTAGCACTGAACACCTAAAAGCATGACTATGTGTTATCAAAGGGATAAAAGGACCAGGATACCCACCTACCAAGTCACCGCTACACCACAGGATCAACCCATGTTGTCAAGCAAGTCAGTCTAATCATGAACCAACATTAATTAATCAAACATTAAATTTAACATTAATTAATCAAATGGTCTCTTCAGCTAATCATAAACCGACCTGATAACAAGCGCACTATATAACCTGATACTGTGACCATCTCATCATAAGTGCTTGTGAGGTGTACAGGAAGAGGCCCCTCGTGGTTTTCTGAGGCTCACAGCAAGCATAAGAAAGCAGACTGCAGATGTCACAGGAAGAAGCAGAAATGCAAAGGAGCGACGTGAAAAGAGGCAGGTGAACAGGAAAGATAATTAGTGTGGGCCAACCCAGGCAAAAACATTCTCCAACGGCAACAGCGGAAATGACTGCATCGACAAAGGATGAGTAAAAAGCCAATTAAAAACCCAACTGGCAAGAATAAAATCACAATATTCTTTAGTCTATCTTTTCAGTACATCAGTGGTGAAATTCTCACGCTGCAGCCAAACAAGAGCTTTAATTCCTGCTACAATAATAATCAAACGCTTCATATGACACAATATTACATAATTCAGTGAGCATTTGGTGGGAGAGATAATACCAAGGGCAGGCAAGCGAGCGAGCGGTGCAGAGCGTCCAGAAGGACAGAGAGAACTGATCCTTCCTGTGAAGATTTCTGTTTGTTGAGACTGCAGCTTCTCTCGGCTCCCCGTTCAGCTGCAGAAAAGCACTGTTATTGTGAACACAGTCTAGGAATTAAGTGACCATTAAACGGTAATGACTGTAATTTACAAGTCAAGCTTAATGGATCTCGGTTGAGAGCGTGTCGGAAAACACCCCGCCTGCATAATTTCCTTGCGCAATCTTCGTAATCTTTGATCACAAGCCACAGCTCCAGCTTCGACAGAACTGTACACAATGAGGGTCAGTTATTAACTACATCTCTATACCCCCCCACCATCACCACCACCAATGTTTGGGCAGTTAAGTAATTTCACAGAGCATCTCAGCTAATACCTGCTGTAACTGTATCTACTACAAATCTTAATGGGTTCTCTTTATTCAGTCCTGCGTGCTGAGACTAAGCATTGAATATTTCATTACATTCAATCTTGTAGAACCTAAGGAATTGCATTTTAAATGTTTTTATTGCAGAAAACAGATGTATGAAAAATCAATGTTTTCTTAACACATGGGAATCCCCCATCATATCAACACTTGTTCATTTGACATGGGTGCAGCAGCTGGGTTTTAGCTTTATTGAAACATGTGGAAAAGTGCTGGCACATTTGTACATTCATCATCAGCTACAAGTAAGACAACAGCCAGTGCCATTGCTGATTAAAGTCAATTCTCAAAAGCTAAGGTTTTGTGATCATCATGGCACCACAGTGCTCAGGTGTGACTAAATAGCTTAAAATGCATGCTTCCTGCCCCACCCCACAAAAAACCTTACATGATCTGCAAATCTAAACTTGTGGTCAGCTATGATAATGTTTTATCTAAATTTTAATTTGGTTAATATTACAATTATAAATGCCATATTCAGAGGCACAATATGTACCATATAGTGCACAAAACCAAAGCTACAGCAAATACCTCCATGAAGGTTTTACTTTACCCTGCAATAACACACAGGCCAAATGTGAACTTAACACCGCTTTCCATAACAGGTTTTATCTCCTCTTATTTTTCTGTCTTCAAGAGGGCATGAGCCACTTCTTGGTTTAGATTCCCTTTTCTTATAAAACATGATCCCTTGTTTTTTCTCTGAACACTTGAAGGGCTTTTACCATTTTTTTTCCCCTGTAGAAAACCACTTTTTTGTGATGACCTGCTCTGCTGACGCCATGATTGCCATAAACCCTTGCCAATCACAAAACCACCAACAGCAGCAGCCCAAACAACGAAATTCTCTCATTACATGTCCTGAAGAGCCCCTTGTGGCATCAGTGACATTGATAATCTACATTTTTTAACAATGATTCTACAAATGAAAACTGGCAGCCCTCTAGACAAATGAGACAGTTGAGGTTGCAGACAATGATTCTCTCGCTCGACATCATCCCAACATTTTTCAGTTGTACATTAGGAGGACGCAAATTGGGCCTTGACATTAAAATCACAAAGACCTCCGCTGTCAGTACTTTAACAGCAGCAAAGCAAGTGCAAGACATCACCACAGTGCACCTCTCCAACAGCCTGATGGATGCAAAAGGCTGCAATACAGACAGGGTTAATATCAGTGTGCAGCAGGGAAGACAGAAGACAAAGGGGAAGCTCAAACAAACAGCTTCTCAGGAGGGCTAACCTGATTCAAATCCTGAATCACTCATAATACAGGATGCTAAGTACAAATCATTAACAAAACCCTTGAACTGACTGGTTGACTGTAAACCTCTGTATTTTAGTCTGAATACAAAGAATAAAGGTGCCAGTCTGACACCCATGTTTCACAGTGTTATGGAAGATGGAAAAGCAGTCATTTCTGGTAGCCTTGCCATTGCATTATAGTCCAGCTATTGACTACATACATGATGGAAAGGAGCATTCTATAACACATTTTGTTTTTCCTTCCTTTGATGAAGGAGCACTTGCCTATATTTTAATGGGGGACAACCTGGCAGGTATACCAAAGAAAATGGCACATGGAATTTATTTACTTCATTATTTATGTTCAGACAAGCCTACTCAACAAGTGCGTGGGAAAGGTGAGCCTAAAGTGGACTGAGAGTTCAGACAACAACAATCCTGGGAAATGTAGTCCACCATATCTTCCAACCAACAATACACAGACAACAGCACTCTTATAATTTAGAGTGACCATCACTTTACCAATACATGCCTGTGTTTAGCATTGTTATATTGTTATAAATGGAAACAGAAACTTAAGAATGAATTTGCATTAAATTTTAAAGTGATAAACCAGTGCAAAACAATCTGCTTTATGACAATGTGAAGCAACTAAGTTTGTGAACTGAACTGGGACAATGGTGTTAATGTTGCCTAGGCCACCATGTGCTTGCAAACTCATCTCCATCTGGTTCTGAACACACCAATTTCAAATCACTCTCACTGTATATTATTTTGGATCTGCATGCTGTGACATCTTCAGAGTGACAGGTCAGAGCTGCCAACAGTTTGAATCAACCCCCCCCCAACTAAGTTTCAAGCAGGAGTGACCCTGTCTCATTATGTTACAGGTGCTCTCTTTTAGACAAGTAGACACACCCCACATATGGAATAGAACTGAGGGGGGGAGGGTGCCAAAGGCAGGATTCAAGCAATTTTTCCAACAGTGTGTTGTGAGGTTTGTGGTAAGCTTCTAATTGGTGCCCCCTGCCTCACAGCAGGGGAAGCCTGATGATCTAGAGCAATGTTGTGGGCTCACCAGCTCCCGCCCCACCTCCCGTGGCACTGCACTTATGGTGCTGAGCTTTCACTAGGCAGAAACCACAGGTACAGACAGGTGACACAGGTGACCCTCAGCAGGCAACATGAGTCAGATCTCCAGTTACGAGTGTCTTCCACATGACTAGAGGAGTCATAAATAAAGCCCCCTCCTTAATAACACCCTGACAGGTATCTCACACACACACACACACACACACACACACACACACACACTCACACATGTACACTTCTAATAATAGTGAATTACAAACTGCGTTCCTGTAGACTGGATAATGTCTGTACATTTCAATAAAACGTACAGTGATTAATGTCTTCACCTCATACCTCTGTGCTCAGGTGTTGGAACCTCAGCCACTGGAGCTACACAAGCTGGGGCATGCCCAGTGCCAGTCCCAAGCCCGATTAATAGGGGAGGTGGCATCAGCAAGGGCATCTGGAGTTAATCGTTATTGGTAGACCTGCTGTGGCGTCCCCCTTGTGGGGAGCAGCCGAGAGTTGACTATATTCCCGTACACTGGAACACGCTATTCCAATTGTTATCAAGCAATTAACATTTGGTCTTTGGTGACTAAAAATACCATTAGTCATTACACTTTGCTTGGGAGGGCTCCAGCCTTCCAGCAGATTCGTGCCAGTGCGCCATTCAGTTGGTAGGCCTCTGGTGGCCTGAACGTGGAGTTTTAGCAGACAGCCACCATAGCTGCTAACCTGTGCACTGTGTCAGAGGATTTACAGCTGTCACGGAAGACAAGCTTCAGCCTTTTCAGTCACACTGAAAGCCTGCACACACTCTTAGCCTCACAATCTTACTGCACCCTAGCTCAGCATCTCAGATTTAATTTAAAAAGTCTAGCTTTGTCCCAACACGGACAGGTTATTACCATGACAACGGTTTTGTTTTATACGGTCATACCCACTGTGGTTGACAATTAAATGCATGTTGCATGTATATTCTTAACTATTAAATGTTAAGAAATCAAGATAGTGCAGTTTAAACTGTTAATGGATAACATATGTTAATTGCTACCAAAAGATTTCTTGTTAACGAGAGTCATCTTTACTTCAGCTGAAGAGAGGCACCATGGACGGACCCTGGCATTTCAGTGCGATGTCATTTGGTGGACAGAGTTTGCTGCTTTCTGCAGAGCTACGTTTGCATGAGTGTCGTCGGCAGTTGCAGGTCAGGACAGGTGTTATAGTGAGGAGGCCCTTGTGAGGAAGAGGAGTCATGAGAGCCAATTACAGTCCCCGCTGACAGCAAGGATCAAGTGTGCAAGGCCTCGTGTCCAGTACACCGAGCTCAGAACAGTGTGTGTGTGTGTGTGTGTGTGTGTGTGTGTGTGTGTGTGTGTGCGCGCGTATGTGTGTGTGCGTGTGTGTGTGTTTCCAAAGATCACCTAGCCAGTCCTTTTTTCTGCCTCTCAGTCGACATTTCCAGACACCTGGTCAAGGCCACAGTGGTGCTCCTGTCTCAGAAACGCTGCATGGCCGACAACGTCTATGGAGATGTGCTGGACAACAGCATGCTGTGTGCAGGAAACATGAAGGGGGGTGTAGACTCCTGTCAGGTACGCGCGCGCGTGTGTGTGTGTGTGTGTGTGTGTGTGTGTGTGTGTGTGTGTGTGTGTGTGTGTGTTTAACTCCCCTGAGGCTGCTGATCTGCACTGTGTTCACTGTTCGTTAGACAAAGTACAAACTGACAAGTAAAAAGCCTGTAAGGAGAAGCTTCACTGACCAGCAGCAGGCTGTGTTCTCAGGTTAGGGTTGGGTTGGGTTAGGGTTAGGGTTAGGGTTAGGTTTCACTGACCAGCAGCAGGCTGTGTTCTCAGGTGACGAGGTGCTGTTCCTCACACAGGGCGACTCGGGGGGGCCCCTGGTTTGTGACAGGGATGAGACACACTACGTATACGGCGTGGTCAGCTGGGGCATCAGCTGCGGGAAGCGAAACAAGCCCGGCTTATATGCCCGCGTCACAGAGTTTGTCGACTGGATCAACTCCAAATTAGGCACCTCATAAACTGTGTGTGTGTGTGTGTGTGTGTGTGTGTGTGTGTGTGTGTGTGGGAGAGAGCGAGCACACACTGAGAACAGCCTTCTCATTGAAACATCACAGTTTTGCTCGACTCAGCAGTAAAAACAGGCTGCAGTGACATCAGTAAAAATACTGTCTAACATACAGCCAAGTCGTTATAGGAAAACCAGATGTACTGTAGATGCGTAGCGTTCAGACTGATGTAGCGATGTTTAAAGCCTGACAATGTGCCTAAATTAGAACACTTTCTACTTTTTGTTGTGTGTTGATTGCCCGGTTGTACTGATGAATTGTCTGTTGCTGTGATGTGTGGGATCACGTGTATTACATTATGTGACTATGGGTTCTATTTGCATTGTCTGCATAAAGAAAATCAGCTTGACATTAAAATAAAATAAATCCAGGATTCGCCCCACCGATCTGCTTCACTGGATACAGAGCCCAGGCACATCCCTAACCCATCTGCCCCAGTGCCTCCACCTCATCAGTAGCAAAAACGGGGTGCAATGCTGTTAAGGGCACCCCTAAGTGTGATGAAGTGCCCAAATAGGGCCCCTCCAGTGGAGAACATGTGATGTAGTTCCATATAAAGTGCCCTTACAATGGGGTAAACTTGAAGTGCCCTAATGGTGCCTTTATGGAATGAAAAAAATCATTAAGAGCTCTCTAGGGTGCCTTGAGTGAGAAAACATGATGAAGTGTCCTCATGATGAAATAAAATAATACTAGTCAAGGATTTAGACAACTGCAGGCATACCATACTGATAGTGAGGGCTGGAAAGAGTGTACAACAAGCAACAGGATTTCTGTGCCTGTCCTTTAAACAGTCACTCTCCTGGCCTGAGTTTGCCACTGTGTAGCTCCAGCCACTCTCCTCTCCCTAACCCTAGTTCCAGACCCTCTCCTGTCCCAAACCCTAACCCTAGGTCCAGCCCTTCTCCTGTCCCTAATCCTAACCCTAGCCCCAGCCCCTCTCCTGTCCCTAACCCTGTGTATGTGTGTGTGTGCACATATCCTCTGTCTGTGCACACTTAGCAGTATATGAAAGTGCTTTGGTGAGAATCCCACAGTAGGCAGGACAAGAGAATGATTAGTCCCCCAAGCGAGGGACTCAGGTATTTAGTTGAGCCGGCTAAACGACTTGTCTGGTAACTCTCTGCAGGCTGTGAGGTTGTGAGTTTGAGCCCCAGTTGCCCCTGTAACATACACACACACATGTCCTGTCTGTGCGTGTGGGTGTCTGTGTGTACGCATGGCACTGAGTGGTTCTGTTCATGATAAAAATATAGCACTTTGCTTTAAAAAAGTTTTATTAGTAGAGATCTATCACGAGTCCCCAGCAGACTTGCACAGCTATTCAACTTTGACATGTCGTTCCCTCAACATTCCCTCAGTGTTCCTTCAACATTCTCTCAACACAGAGCAGCTGGCTGTGATCCGTCCTTCCTCATCTCCTCTTCTCTCACGTTCCTGCATTTCCATGCAGAAGGTGCATAGCTCTAGCAGCACTTCACTTACGCCTCAGCATTAGTAATCCACCTGTACTTTGGGCACTCAAAAATATTTAAAACTCAGACATAATTTCAGTCGTGCACAGCATAAACAGAGCACACACATTATCAACAGCAAAGATGCTGACTACATGGTGGTCTTCTTCACTGTGCGTATGGTCTTCCTCTTCACATGCAGGACCTCCATGGCGTCCGGGTTCACGCCTGGATGCTGTATCTCCTCGATGGTCTCCTCACTTGTCTGTGTTTGGCTCTGTTGCTGTTGAGGTGAGAGATCCTCATCTGTCACTCTGCTGAAACAGTCACCTGACTTCAAGCTGACCTCCTGTAGTACCGTATGAGAGGATCCCTTACCATCATGTGCTGGTATTGGGCAATGGCCGCCTCGGGATCCAGCCCGTCAGCCAATCCCAGCTCCGCAGCCCGCCGAGCCATCTCAACCTTATGAGAGCCTGGGGGTGTCCAGCCAACACCTCTGATCCAGTTCAGGTCGGATTTGTAGGTCACCTGGCAGGAGAAGTGAGAACAATTAGGGTTATGAGGTCACACAGTGGGAGGAAAAGCAGGAAGTGGATGGCAGAGAGGGAGGAAGTGAGCAGAGGACAGTTGGTGTTTGCTGGGTTTATTCAATAGTCATAGTAGAAATGTTTAACCAACTGTGACACTAGATGGTGTGTGTATGTGTTGTGCACGCGTGTGTATGCGTGTGGGCAGCGTGTTCATGCCAGCAGTAAACGCTCACATCGCTCTGCAGACCGTACGCCCGCTTGGCATGCTTCAGTGCCAGCTGCTCTGGGTCGCAGGTGTAGCTGTGGAGCCGCTGGCGGTACTTGAGATCGCTGGCCTGTGCCTGGCTCTTTCGCGCCTGCAGGAACTGCGGCTGGTCAGCAGGCAGCCTGTATTGCGACATCGTGTCCTGCGACTGCCTCTTGTACTGCAGGTTGCTCTGCAGCTTGCCAACTGCCAGCGAGTGTCGCATGTGTGGGTCATCTTCGACGCGATGCACTCCCACATGCTGACCCCTCACCTTCACAAAAGCCTCCTTGTAACGGAACTGGGGGGGACAGGAACACAGCAGCTCCAGTGGTGCCCAAGGAAAGATCCCCCCGTACACCTTGTTGCGCAGCCTGCGTTCTGTTTACTGAGCTACACAGTTCTGATCAGGGTTTAATTCTCCCTCTGTGCTGTTTGGTTTATTCTCTACAGGAATTATTCTGTTATTGTGTCTGCAAAACCTAAACTGTAGATGTACCTCCTGTAAGTAGTCTGGTCACAGGAGGGGACCAAGTGAAAGCAGTTTCTCCTGTTCACACCACTGCCACCTGGTGGCCAGTATTTACACTCCAAGCCACTGCTTACCAGCCAGACATCACATTTTGCCACCTTGTGTGCCAGGTAAAAGTACGAGTATGTTCAGGTAAGGAGGGTGTAAGACACTCACATCACTGGCGATCTCTCTGGATGCCTTTGCCGTTTGGAATGGAATAGCATCCAACCTCAGGTCGTACCCAGCTGACCGTACCTGCTCACCAGACTTCTTGTAGACTTTCTGCACAAGGGCATCAAAAAACAGGTCAATTGTCTGGTGTGACTAACTGGTGTGGGCTGCTCATGACCTAATAGTGGTGTAACTGTAACATGTCACAGACACACAGGAAGCACGTCTTACATCGCTGATGTGCTGAGCGTTCATGCGGGCCCTGATGAAGTCAGGATGGTCAGCAGGTAAAGTGTACTTGTGCATGGCTGCCAAATCTCCTGACTTGTACAGCCGCTGGAAAAGAAGGAACAATCTGAGCTGGCTTCACCCTTGCTCTCATTGGAGAACCTGCCTTTAAGCCACACCCCCATTTGAACCCAGTATACAAGCCACACCCCCAGTACTCTGTGTGCTACATATGACATCAGCAGAGGAGTTCTGCGCAGTATTTGCACTACAAAACGTCACTGTATAATTTGCTAAAGAGTAACGTCTGAAAATGCAATATTATATAACATGAACACAAAAGATGGAAGGTGCAGAATAGAGAGTGTGATCTAACGCATGCATGGAGATTAACTACATGCAGATACTGCAGTTTAAGTCTGTGAGGAGGTGATGATGCATTGCAACAGGGCCAAACCTCACTACACTGGAGGTAACTGTTTTTGGCATGTATAATGTCAGGTGAATCAGCCACAGACGTGAACTTCAGGCTCTCTGGAAGCTGCCGGTATTTCTTCTACAAGAGAGGAAAGGTAGAGCAGAAGGGTGTGGATTATACAGCGGTGAACCTTCAGTACAATGGCAGGTCGAGTGAACGGTACACAGCGGGTAAAGAGTGCTCAGTCTCACCTGACTGGTGATCTTACCTCACTGATGAGTTCCCCTGCCTTCCTGGCAGACTCCATTTGGGGCGTTCCCACTGCCATCCAGGCCACACCCTTCATAAAGTTTAGGTCTGACCTGTATAGTTTCTTTAAGAGAGAACCATAGCATGTGCATGATAAAAATCAGAAGCATATGAGTGTCCCATTTCTCCTAGCCCCTCACCTCACTCTGCAGGCTGTAGGCCTTAGTGTCCCATTTCTCCCAGCCCCTCACCTCATTCTGCAGGCTATAGGCCTTAGTGTGCGATCATTCCTAGCCCCTCACCTCACTCTGCAGGCTGTAGGCCTTAGTGTCCCATTTCTCCTAGCCCCTCACCTCATTCTGCAG